>JAPYYA010004864.1:0-11355 GCA_028533165.1 Leontopithecus rosalia | reverse complement strand
GTGCATATTTTGCTAAGTTCTCGTGTTGTATTTTTCAACTCCATTAGTTCATTTATATTCCTCTCTATATTGTCTATTCTTGTTAGCATTTCGTCAAATCTTTTTTCAAAGTTCTTAGTTTCTTTACATTGGGTTAGAACAAGTTCTTTTAACTCCCAGAAGTTTCTTATCATCCACCTTCAGAAGCCTACTTCTGTTAATGGCACACAGTCCTTCTCCATCAGGGCTTCTTCTGTTGCTGATGAGAAACTGTAATCCCCTGTAGAGGGAGAGGGGTTCTGATTTTGGATATTCTCAGCCTTTTTAGGCTGGTTTCTTCCCTTTGTTATAAATTTATCCATCTTTTGTCTTTATGATTACTGCCTTTCTAGTTGGGCTTCTGAGTGGACATCCACTTTATTGATTCCCAGGGCCAAAATATGAGCAACCCACTGCGCTGGCCAAAACAGCAGCATTAAGACTGATGGTGCTCTTCTGCCTGGGAATCTCCTCCCATTTACTCTGTACAAAGAGCTGCCACACCGAGGCCCCGGCAAAACTGCTGCGCCAGCCACAAGAGTCGCGCTGGCGACCCGTGGGGCTCCTCCACTGGGAATCTTCTGGTCCGTGAGCGATGAAAATTCACCTGAAAGTGTGGTGTCCTCTCATTCTCTGCACTTTCACTGGGAGCTACAATCCCGAACTGTTAGCGATCAGCCATCTTGGATCAATTATAAACAGAAATTGATATGTGTTTTTATATCAGGTGTAATGGTCTTTTCTTTCCATATTTAGTGCTTCTTTCAAGATCTCTTGTTAGGCAGGTCTAGTGGCAATGGACTCCCTCAGCATTTGCTCATCTGAAAAGGTTCTTTTTTCTTTTTTTCTTAGAAGCAGCTTAGTATGGCTGTACATAATATGCTTGGTTGAAGTTTTTTCTTTAAAAATGTTGGATATAGTCCCCCAGTCTCTTCTGGTTTGTAGTGTTACTGCTGAGAGGTCTGCTGTTAGCCTAATGCGATTCCCTTTGTAGGTGACTTGCTCTTTCTGTCTAGCAGCCTTTAACATTCTTTCATTTCAACCTTGAAAAATCTGATTATGTGTTTATGGAGATAATCTTTTTGTGTAGAATCTTGTAGGGTTTTCTGTATTTCCAAAATTTGACTCTCAGCCTCTATGGTGAGGTTGGGGACATTTTCATGAATAGTATCCTGAAATATGTTTTTCATGTTGTTTGCTTTCTCCCTATCCCTTTTCAGAATGCCAATCATTTCTAGATTTGGTGTGTTAACATAATTCCACATTTCTTGGAGTTTTTATTCATTTCTTTTTGTTATTTTTTCTTAATTTTTGTCTGCATGTCTTATTCCAGACAACCAGGCTTCAAGTTCTGAGATTCTTTCCTCAGCTAGGCCTATTCTGCTGGTAATACTTGTAATTGCATTGTAAATTTCTTGTAGTGTGTTTTTTCAGCTCTGTCAGATCAGTTAGGTTTTGTGTGTATGTGCTGGCTATTTTGTCTGTCAGCCCCTTTATAGTTTTACTGGGGTTCTTCTTTTCCTTGGATTGGGTTTTGCCATTCTCCTGAATCTTAATGATCTTTGTTTTTATCTATATTCTGAATTCTATTTTTGTCATTTTGCCAACTCAGTCTGGTTAAGAACCCTTGTTGGAGAACTATGGGGAACGTTTGGAGGACATAAGGCACTCTGGCCATTGAGTTACTGGAGTTCTTGCCTTGCTTCTTTTTCATCTCTGCATGTGGGTGTTCCTTTAACTGCATTGTAGATTGGGTATAGTCAATAGATTTCTTTTCTTGATGTTTTCACAGGGCTGAAACTTTGTGAAGGGTTTTTATTTGTGGCTAACTTCTTGTCTTTGGTTTTACAGGGGAGTATGTTACCTAGATATTTTGGTGTTGAGGCTTTGGGGTGTGATCAGTAGGTGGCGCTTAGGCATAGTGTTCAGTTGGTAAACTCTTGCTCAGTTGTGTGGCTCCTCAGTTGTGTGGCTCAGTTGTGTCTTCCTCACAGCTGCAGGTATGTTCCCTCTCAGTGCTCTGAAAGCATGGGCCCCTCTTCCACTTGAGTGCTGGCTGTAAATTGTGGCTTGGCACTCCCAAACTGTCCACAAGAACTTAAGGTGAACACAGGGTTTGTGTTTCCTCTCCAACTTAGAGGCAGCAGAGGAAGAAACCTTAGCAGCGGTTGTAGCCAATGGTCTTTTATTTGTCTCCTAGGGGCTCCACCCTAAAGAAATACAGGTCAGCAACCACTCAGTGCAATCAGCCTGGGATGGGTCTGTGCTGTGGGCCCAAGCCAGGGGTTCCCTTTCCTGCACTCCAAGTTTCTTGGAGGTAGAGCCTCCAGGGGAAACCAAAAGCCTCTGCCACTGCCTGTGCCTTTGTTTGTCGGAGGGTAGCATGAGTAGTACCACTGCAGAGGCAGCGGCAGAGAGGCTTTTGACTGTCCTTGGGGGCTCCACCTCTGTGAAACAGAGCTGCTCTTACTGGGAGCCTTCAACCAATGGGGAGGGGCAGCTGCAGTGCTGACCTGAGCCTGTGGCTCTGCTTGTTTGAGAGCAGGGGGTCAAGGGCTCACTGGGAGGTAAGATTGGTTTCCTCTCCATCTGACTGTGGCATGCTGTTAGCTCAGATGTAGCCCTCATACTCTGTTTCTTTTTCAGACTGAGAGCAGCAGGGACAGAACCAGTGGCAAAGGGGCTGCAACATGTGTCTACAAGCCTCTGTTCAGGCCACTGTCGGTGGGTATGTTCAGCCAGGGGTGGAGTGGTTATTCTGCAGTCATGAGCCAGGGGCCCTGCCTGGTGAAGAGTGTGGGTTGAGGGCTCCCCTGGAAGAGGGGCTGGGCTCCTCTCTGCATGGTGGCTGTGGCGTGCTGGAGGTGCCAGCATAAATGACTAAGCCCTTTGTTCCTTCCCAAGCACAAGGGCTGTTAGAACCGTACCACTGCAGCTGCAGTGGAGGAGGGTTTGTGGGTTGACTCTGGAATTTCCTCCTTGGAGAGATGCTGAGCTGGCTCTGATTGAAGTGATCAGGCAGGGGCAGGGTGATTGTGTTGGAGGTTGGGTAGCTCTGCCCAGTAACCAGTGAGGACTGGGACCTGCATGGGGAATAATCTGGCCACTTTGGGGTTGGTGCTGGGTGCTGGAGGTCTGGACCAGCCCTTCATCCCCACCAACTCTCCAGAGCCTGGAGACACCAAGGGCAAGACCTGAAAGACAGCCAAGATGGCAATCTGCCTCTACTATGAGGAGCTCCCGGAAGTTACAGAGCTGTTACTGGCTCTGTAGCCCCAGCAGAGGGTAGTTGGAGACTCAGGCCAAGAGGACCTCCCACTGAGGAGCTACAAGATCGGGAACCCACATAACAATCTGGCCACTTTTTTATAGAGCTGCTGCAGTATGCTGGAGGTCCACTCTAGTCCCTAGGTCTCCTTGAATTTTCCAGAATCTAAAGGTATCACATGAAGGCTGCAAAATAGCAAAGATGGTGGCCTGCCTCTTCCTCTGGGAGCTCCATCCCTGGGAGGTACAGACCTGTTACTGCCCTGAACACGCCTGCACGAGGTGCTTGAAGACCCCAGTTGGGAGATCCCATGCAGTGAGGAGGAATAAATCAGGGAGCCATGTGAAAAAAACAGTCTGGCTGCTTTTCCTTGGGGTAGTTGTGCTTTTCTGGGGGTCCGCTCCAGCCCCTGGTCACCTTGAACTCTTTAATGCCTGAAGGCAACAGTGGCCAAGGCTGCTAAACCCGCCTCTCCCTCTGGGAGCTCCATCTCAGGGAAGGGTTGAAACTGCTGTCAGCCAGAAAACACCGGTGGGGGTGACAGGAGGTCCTGGTCAGGAGATGCCACCCGTGAAGAGAAATGGGATTTGGGATCCACATGAGAAGCAGTCAGTTGCTGCTTTGTAGTGCTGCTGCACTGTACAGGAGGGGTCCACTCCAGCCCCCAGTCACTTCAGGCTCCCTAGAGTCCAAAGGCAACAACAGCTAAGGCTGTAAACCAACAAAGATGTGGCCCACCCCTTCCTCTGGGAGCTCCACCTCAGGGAGGTGTAACTGTTGTTATTGGTGGCTGACTGGATTTTCACACCCTTATCCCGTGACATGCTGTGGAAGCAGTGCCTGCAGTCCAATGCTGCTCACTCCCCTGGAATCAGCCCCTTTCCTTTGGGTATGTATGAGGGTCTAGCCTATCACTTTGCAAGAGTTGCAACTACTTTTTACCAGGAAGCTGGATATCTAAGGCTCCCAGGACTCCACGTGTGCCTGAGTGGCTGCTCTGCAGACTTCATGTAGCCTGGCATGTCAGACTGAAAACTGGTAGAGTGGGTCCATCAAGGGAATCTCCTGACCTTAGGGTTGCAAAGATCCATGGGAGAGGAATGGGTCTCTGCAGTCACTTCCTCATTCAGTCAACACTTCCCTGGGCAGGGGAGGCTCCCCTGGTTCCATGTCATTTCTGGGTGGCCCGTTTCCCTGCCTTGCTTTTCTCCATTCTCCATGAGTCAAGTTGTTTCCTTGGTGAATCCCAATGTCTGTACCAGGATTCTTCAGTTACAGATGCTGTATTTACCTACCCCTTCTATTTCTCTTAGATCAGCACAGACTAGCTGCTTCTAGTCAGCCATCTTGGCTAACCACCTCACTTTTTTTTTTTTTTTGAGACGGAGTTTCACTCTTGTTACCCAGGCTGGAGTGCAATGGCGCGATCTCGGCTCACCGCAACCTCCGCCTCCTGGGTTCAGGCAATTCTCCTGCCTCAGCCTCCTGAGTAGCTGGGATTACAGGCACGTGCCACTATGCCCAGCTAATTTTTTGTATTTTTAGTAGAGATGGGGTTTCACCATGTTGACCAGGATGGTCTCGCTCTCTTGACCTCATGATCCACCCATCTCGGCCTCCCAAAGTTTTTTTTTAACTAATAATTCTCTGCTATCACCAAATATGATTAAATAGTCTATCACACATGAAACTTTTGACATAGTTATAGTGCCTCTTTTGCACTGAAAAAAAAAATCTGCTTTCTAAAATGGTGAAAAATATTTACGTTTTCCCCAAGCACTGCATTACATAAAATAAAAATTGGTTTCATTCCCATTTGTATTAAGAGTGATCATCAAACTGTCTTACCAGTTCACTGTGTTTCATCTTCTCTCTGAATAGTTCATCAAATACTCTTCTGCTTTGAAGTAATTTATCCAATCACCTGCCATTCCTGGAAAGATTGGAAATATATCAGTCAAGAACCAATTTAAATGTATCAGTCAAGAACCAATTTCTTTTGTTTTCATAAAAGAAATCTGCCAGTTTTAAAATAAAATGTGAACATTTTGTATCTCTTGGTGCCAAGATGATAGGGGATTACTCTTTATTTGCCTATCTGTTATTTCTAATTTCTTCTGTAATGTTTGTCTATCATGCAGTTTAAAAAGTTATTTCTGGAAAATAAAGGCAGATTAAAAATACATGAATGCCATAGTTTTACTCTAGTGGGCAAAGTTTCTCATCTAAACTTAATACAATCATAAAGCGAGCACTATGGACACAATGATGCTTCATTTATTTCCTGACTTACACATCTCCACAGCAGAAGTTGTGCTGTGACAGGAGGGTGGCACAATTAGTCTGATTGTAAAGACATTATTTTACAAAGTTGATAACAGAGAGTTGAAAACTTTGCTTCCCCTTCATCTTCTGTCATGGCCGTGGGTTCCCTGAGGTCTTTCCAGCCTTGCTGAACTGTGAGTCAACTAAACCTCTTTCCCTTAGAAATTACCTAGTCTTGGGAAACTTTTTAATAGGTGTATAAAAATGGACTCATACAGATGAGGAGTTGCTTCTTATAGATTTGGGGAAAAGGTGATTTTTCCTGGTGGAGACGCTGTGAACATTGTATAAATGACAACAAAGAATTTAGAATATTACATAAACTTGGCTGATAAAGCAGTGGCAGGGCTTAAGAGAACTGACTCCAGTTTTGAAAGATCTCCTGTGAATAAATGCTATTAGATAGCATTGCACGCCTCAAAGAAATCTTTAGTGAAAGGATGAGTCAATTGATGTGTAAATGCACTGTTTTATTTTAAGAAAATGCCACAGCTATTCCAACCTTCAGCAACTACCAGTCTGTTCCATTAACAGCTGTCAACATGGAGTCAAGACCCTCTATAAGCAAAAAGATTTCAACTCACTGAAGGCCCAGATGTTTGTTAGCAATTTTTAGCAATAAAGTATTTTTAATTAAGGAATGTTCATTGTTCATTACTAGACATAATACTATTGTACACTTAATAGACTATAGTATAGCATAAATATAACTTTATATGCACTGGGAAACAAAAAAAATTCATGTGACTTGCTCTATTGTAAAATTCACCTCATTGGGGTGGTCTGGGACTGAACCTGCAATATCTCTGAGGTATGCCTACCTCTACCTATTACAGCATAGCCTTATGAAACATATTCCTTAAGTAATAAGACCTTGAAAGTTGAAATTAGTCTTTGATCCATGGCTGTGGAATGGATGTTACGTTACCAGGCATGAACAGCCATGAAAATAGCATTCATCATCTTTTCTATCACCATCAGAGCTCCTGGGTGACCAGAAGGACTGTCAGTGAGCAGTAACATTTTAAAGGGACCTTTTTTTCCAAAGCAGTAGGTCTCAACAGTGGAGTTCAGTGTTAAATAAATCATCCAGGCTTTGGCATTCCATTTATGGAACAGGCAGAGTCAATTTACCCTAATACTTAAGGGCCCTAGAATTACTGGAATGATAAGTGAGCACTGGCTTCAACTTCAAGTCTCCAACAGCATCAGCCCCTAACAAGAGAGCCAGTCTTTCCCTTGACACTTTGAAACACTGACTTCTCCACGATAGCTATGGAAATCTTAGATGGCATCTTCTTCCAACAAGAGGCTATTTTGTCTACATTGAAAATCCCACTTAGTGTAGACATCTTCATCACTGTTTTCTCTTTGTTTTTTTTTGTTTGTTTGTTTTTGAGACAGAGTTTCTCTCTTGTTACCCAAGCTGGAGTGCAATGGTTCCATCTCAGCTCACCTCGACCTCCACCTCCTGGGTTCAAGCAATTGTTCTGCCTCAGCCTCCCAAGTAGCTGAAACTATAGGCAAGCACCACCACACCCAGCTAATTTTTGTATTTTTAGTAGAGATGGGGTTTCACAATGTTGACCAGGATGGTCTCAATCTCTTGACCTCATGATCCACCTGCCTCAGCCTCCCAAAGTGCTGGGATTATAGGCCTACATCACTGTTCTTAACTAAATCTTCTGATCACTTGCTGCAGCTTCTCCATTAGCACTTGCTGTTTCTCCTTGTGTCTATATGTTATAAGGACATCTTGGTGAGATTGAGTGAAAACAGCAGATAGGAAGCAAAACTAGCTTGTAGCTTCCACTCAGACAGACAGAGCAGCATGTGGAGACTCACACCATGAACTTTGGCTCCAAGAACTACTGCAGGAACATACCAGGAAAAGAGAGAGAATCCACAGACCCTTGGAAGGAACTGGGTTACTGCTACAGGATCCCTGAGACACCAAAAAACTGTGAGTCTGCTTGCTTTCTCAATGGGGAAACTCATGGTCTGGGAAAAGTTCTCAGTCCTGGTCACCAGCTGCCTGGAAATAGAAATGCAGGGATGGTTTAACATACATGAGACAATAAATGTGATACACTCACATAAATAGAATTAAAAACAAAAATCAGTCTGGGTGCAGTGGTTCACACTTGTAATCCCAGCACTTTGGGAGTCTGAGGGGGCGTGGTTCACAAGGTCAAAAGATTGAGACCATCCTGGCCAAGATGGTAAAGCCCTGTCTCTAGTATGAATTCAAAAATTACCTGGGTGTGGTGGTGTGCACCTGCAGTCCCAGCTACTTGGGAAGCTGAACCAGAAGAATCACTTGAACCCAGGAGGCAGAGGTTGCAGTGAGCTGATACTATGCCACTGCACTCCAGCCTAGGGACAGAGCAAGACTCCATCTAAAAAAAAAATCACCTGACCATCTGAATAGACACAGGAAAAGCATCTGACAAAATCCAGCATCTTTTTATGATTAAGACTCTTGGCAAAATTGGCATGGAAGGAACATATCTTAAGATAATAAAAGTCATCTATGACAAACCCATAGCCAATGTTATACTGAATGGGGAAAAGCTGAAAGCATTCCCCTTGAGAACTGGAACAAGACAAGGATGCCCGCCTTCATCACTTCTATTCGACATAGTACTGGAAGTCCTAGCCAGAGCAAACAGACAAGAGAAAGAAATAAAGGGCATCCAAATCAATAAAGAGGAATCAAACTGCTGCTGTTTTCTGATGATATGATATATCCAGAAAATTCTTTCTGACTCATCCAAAAGGCTCCTGGAACTGGTAAACAAATTCAGCAAAGTTTCAAGATACAAAATTAATGTACACTAAGTGGTACCTCTGCTATTCACCAACAGTGACCACACTGAGAATCAAATCAACAACTTAACCCCTTTCACAATAACTGCAAACAAAACAAAACAAAACAAAACAAAACAAAACAAATTAGGAATATACCTAACCAAGGATGTGAAAGCCATTACCAGAAAAACCATAAAACACTGCTGAAAGAAATCGCAGCCATCACAAACAAATGGAAATACAACCCATGCTCACAGAAGGGTAGAATCAACATTGTGAAAATGATCATACTGCCAAAAGTGATCTACAAATTTAATACAATTCCCACCAAAATACAACTATTATTCTTCACAAAACTGGAATAAAACAATCCTAAAATTCGTATGGGACCAAAAAGAGCCTGCAGAGCCAAAGCAAGACTAAGCAAAAAGAACAAATTTGGAGACATCACATTACCTGATTTCAAAGTATGCTATATGGTCATAGTCATCAAAACAGCATGGTACTAGTATAAAAATAGGCACGTAGGCCAATGGAACAGAGTAGAGAACCCAGAAATAAAGCCAAATACAGCTGAACTGGTCTTTGACAAAGCAAACAAACACACAGTGAGGAAAGGACACTGTATTCAACAAATAGTGCTGGGATAATTGGCAAACCACATGTAGGAGAATGAAACTGGATCCTGATCTCTCACCTTATACAAACATCAACTCAAGAAGGATCAGAGACTTAAATCTAAGACCTGAAACCATAAAAATTCTAAAAGATAACATTGAAGAAACCCTTCTAGACATTGGCTTAGGCAAAGACTTCCTTACCAAAAATCCAACAGCAAATACAGCAAAAACAACGATAAATAAGTGGGACTTAATTAAACTAAACAGCTTCTGAGCAGCAAAAGAAGCAACAAGCAGTGTAAACAGACCACCCACAGAGTGGGAGAATCTTTTCACAATTTATACATCTGAAAAAGGACTAATATCCAGAATCTACAAAGAACTCAAACAAATCAGCAAGAAAATAATCTCATAAAAAATGAGCTAAGGACATGAATAGACAGTTCTCAAATGAATATCTATAAATGACCAACAAACATGGAAAAATACTCAACATCACTAATCATCAGGGAAATACAAATAAAAACCACAATGTGTTACCACCTTATTCCTGCAAGAATGGCCATAATAAGAAATATAAAAAAATAGATATTGGCATGGATGTGGTGAAAAGGGAACACTTTTTTATACTGTTGATGGGAATGTAAACTAATACAACCACTATGGAAAACAATGTGGAGATTCCTTAAAAACTAAACATAGATCTACTGTTTAATCCAGCAATCTCACTACTAGGTATCTACCAAGAGGAAAATAAATCATTATACAAAACAGATACTTGCATATGTGTGTTTGAAGCAGCACAATTTGCAATTGCAAAATTATAAAACCAGCTCAAATGCCCATCAATCAATGAGTGAATAAAGAATATATGGGGGTGTGTATGTGTGTGTGTGTGTGTGTACTCAAGAAGGATCAAAGACTTAAATCCAAGACCTGAAACCATAACAATTCTAGAACATAACATTGGAAAACCCCTCCTAGACACTAGTTTAGACAAAAACTTCATGAACAAAAACCCATCAGCAAATACAATGAAAACAATGATAAACACATGGGACTTCATATATATATATATATAAAATGAAATACCACTCAGCCATAAAAAGGAATGAAACAGGGGAAGGAGGAAGATGGCGCTCTAGAAACAACTCACGATTGCAGCTCTCAGTCAAGACGCAGAGGGTGAGTTCACACCGCATTTCCAGACGGATCTTTATAGCTCACAGAGTGGGGAAAGCCCAGGTGTAAGAGGGACGCAGGACGCAAGCACAACGGTATCCGCTGGGGCGGCCAGGCAGCCAGTGCCGCAGCGCAGCAGCACGGCGCAAGAGACACTCGGGTCTGGGTGCCCTGTTAAACTGGCAATTTGAGACCTGGGAGGGCAGATTGCCATATTCATCTGATTGAACGGGTTTTGGACGGTGAACCAGACCAGGAGATTTCTGGGAGGTGAATTGTGAACCAGCGCAGCGGGTCGCTGCACGGGAAATCACACAGATCCTGGTGCCCTTTCGGCCGGCGGCTGAGGCACCCAGGAGACAGTCAACCCTACAACTTAAAAAGCAAAAAGGCTCGGAGGCAGGGAGCCAAGTGATCAGGCTCGACAGGTCTCACCCCCACAGGGACAAGCAATATGGTGACTCGGAGTGCCCGGGGTTGAGAGTTCCACTGCGGAAGCAGCTGAAGCCACGGCTGTGCAGCTCAGTGGGGGAGGGGCGTCTGCCATTGCCGAGAGCTTCAGCCCCTACTGAGGTACCCGCCCATTGCTAACGCAGCCAGCCATTGCCGAGGCAACCCGCAATAACAGAGAGACTCCGCCAACAGGGCAGAGCCCACATCAGCAGGGCGAAGCCTACGTAAGCAGGGCGGAGCCCAAAACAGCAGGACGGAGTCCACAGCAAAAGGGTTGACCTCACGCCAGCAGGGCGGAGCCTCGGCAGCCAAATAGTGACTAGACTGCCTCCTAGCTGGGCAGAACAGCACAACAGATACTCACAAATAAAGCCCTAACTCCCCAAGACAGAGCATCTGAGGAAAAAAACGGTTTCATGAGTTCTGCTGCAACAGACTTAAACATAATTGCCTAGCAACACTGAATGAAGGGAGCTTCATAGAACAGCACTTGAGCTCCTATAAAGTACAGATCATCTCCTCAAGCAGCTCCCTGACCCCTGTATAACCAAAGAATCACCTCAAAGAGGAGTGATCAGACTGACATTTGGCGGGCAACATTCTGGGACAAAGATAGAAGAAGAAACTGGTAGCATGCCTCACTGTTCCGCAGCTGCTGCAGGTGTACCCCAGGCAAGC
>JAPYYA010004863.1:0-11356 GCA_028533165.1 Leontopithecus rosalia | reverse complement strand
CATAGGAGTAGGCAAGGACTTCATGACCAAAACACCAAAAGCATTGGCAACAAAAGCCAAAATTGACAAATGGGACCTAATCAAACTCCACAGCTTCTGCACGGCAAAAGAAACAGTCACTAGAGTGAATTGGCAACCAACAGAATGGGAAAAAATCTTTGTAGTTTACCCATCTGACAAAGGGCTGATATCCAGAATTTACAAATAACTCAAACAGATTTACAAGAAAAAAACAAACAAGCCCATTCAAAAATGGGCAAAGGATATGAACAGACACTTGACAAAAGAAGACATACATGAGGCCAACAAACATATGAAAAAATGCTCATCATCACTGGTCATTAGAGAGATGCAAATCAAAACCACATTGAGATACCACCTCACACTAGTTAAAACGGCGATCATTAAAAAATCTGGAAACAACAGATGCTGGAGAGGCTGTGGAGAAATAGGAAGACTTCTACACTGCTGGTGGGAGTGTAAATTAGTTCAACCATTGTGGAAGACAGTGTGGCGATTCCTCAAGGACCTAGAAATAGAAATTCCATTTGACCCAGCAATCCCATTACTAGGTATATATCCAAAGGACTATAAATCATTCTACTATAAGGACACATGCACACAAATGTTCATTTCAGCACTGTTTACAATAGCAAAGACCTGGAACCAACTCAAATGCCCATCAATGATAGACTGGACTGGGAAAATGTGGCACATATACACCATGGAATATTATGCAGCAATCAAAAATGGTGAGTTCATGTCCTTTGTAGGTACATGGATGAATCTGGAGAACATCGTTCTCAGCAAACTGACACAAGAACAGAAAAGGAAACACCATATATTCTCACTCATAGACGGGTGATGAACAATGAGAACACATGGACACAGGGAAGGGAGCACTACACACTGGGATCTATTGGGGGGAATAGGGGAGGGACAGTGGGGGGGGAGCTGGGGAGGGATAGCATGGGGAGAAATGCCAAATATGGGTGAAGGGGCAGAAGGCAGCAAAACACACTGCCATGTGTGTACCTATGCAATTATCTTGCTTGTTCTGCACATGTACCCCAAAACCTAAAATGCAACAAAAAAATAAAAAATAAAGTTTTCTGTGATTTCTTTCTTTTTTCTTTTTTATCTTTAGACAGAGTCTCACTCTGTTGCCCAGGCTAGAGTGCAGTGGCGTAATCTTGGCTTGTTGCAACTTTTGCCTTCCAGGTTCAAGCAATTCTCCTGCCTCATCCTACTGTGTAGCTGGGATTACAGGTGCGCACCACCACACTCAGCTGACTTTTGTATTTTTAGTAAAGATGGGCTTTCACTGGCCAGGCTGGTCTTGAACTCCTGACCTCATGATCTGCCCCCCTTGGCCTCCTAAAATGCTGGGATTACAGGTATGAGCCACACCCTGGACTGTGATTTCTTCTATTAAGTTCCCTCAGGTATTAGTTTTTTGGTTTGGTCTAACACCAGTTTCCACATTGTTAGATTTTCTGAAGCATACTTCTATTTCTAATTGAGGGCTGAGATTGGTAAGCAGTGATGGTTAGAGATGATCTTCCCAGCAGAAGTGAATATAATTCTTTCAGAGAGCGAATTTAGATTCTATTTTTAGAGGAACTTTGTAGGAGGAGAGGGTGCATGTTTGGACCAGGCAAACCTTCAAAATTTCTTCTAGGTTACCCAGAGAGTTTGCTTAATGAATGCAGGGGCTGCCTGTTCACAAAGGAACCAGAAGTTATCTGGAGCCCCACTGGAGTGCTCTTGCTCTTTTGCCCCAATAACATTTGTAAGTTTTCTATGGTAGAGTCTCCATTTTATTTACAGAGCTCTAGTCTGAAAGCTCATGATACAATCAGTAGTACAGCAATTCTGCAGCTCAACATCTAATACCCAACTGTGTGCCTCCAGTCCCTGCTGTATTTGATCTTGATGGTCTTCATGAATTCTGAGAGGAACACTCACTTTGTTATTAGCCTTCCCTCACATATTTTTAATGCTGTAGGTTCAGCTCTATTCGATGTTTACCACCAATCTGATCCCATCTGCCTCAAATCTTCTAGAAATTCTCCCACTCTTCTGGTCTATGGCTGGCATTTTTCCCAGGTTTCTAGTGCTACCGTGGATTCATCCTTATTTTTAAATCTCTGCTGTTATTGAGTGGCATCATGGGAAGCAGGAAAGATTGATGCATATGCTCAGATATCCATCATGAAGCAGAACAACTCTGTTCTGAGTTTTAGTAATAAAACTTGATTTCTTTTAAGGAGCAAGCATAGCTGAGTTTACAAGACTTATCATTTTTCTTTTGATTTCAGCTTTGAATAATAGTTTCAGAAATATTAAGTGTTTTGTCATATGTTTGCACACATAATTCTACATCATCATCACCATGCAAATTCAATATTTTTTCCCATTTTACAGATGAAAAAACAAATATTTGGAAAGTGTTAATTAGTGATTTGAACAATATAATGCTTTCCAAAATCATACTTTTCCAAAGGATAAATTGAGTCAAATATAAAACTCTGAAGACTTCATAGCATAACTTAAATTACTAAGTTTTATAGTTTTTAAATTTCAGTCAAGACTAGTTCTAAATGTAATAATTTCTTTACTGTAGATTTCAAAGAGGGCATTAAATATTTGCACCAATATTTTTGGCAGAGATTGCCTCTAAATTCATTACATATTTAGTTTTTCCAGATACATTATTCAATTGACCATTTTTCTTATCCCTTTAGAGACAATAATCACCACAATACATTAATAAATATGTATATGTTTACAACATATCTGTATCATACATATAAGGTGGTATATTGGCAACAATTATCTTCATGATCTTAGTATCAACTATACCTACTTCTGTGGCATAAGAATTGATTATAAGGCCGGGCGCGGTGGCTCAAGCCTGTAATCCCAGCATTTAGGGAAGCTGAGGCGGGTGGATCACGAGGTCAAGAGATCGAGACCATCCTGGTCAAAACGGTGAAACCCCGTCTCTACTAAAACTACAAAAAATTAGCTGGGCACGGTGGCGCATGCCTGTAATCCCAGCTACTCAGGAAACTGAGGCAGAAGAATTGCCTGAACCCAGGAGGCGGAGGTTGCAGTGAGCCAAGATCGTGCCATTGCACTCCAGCCTGGGTAACAAGAGTGAAACTCCATCTCAAAAAAAAAAAAAAAAAGAAAGAATTGATTATAATACAGTATGCTACAACGAAATACCTACATACTACAAAAATTGGTATATACTACGGCAAACATTTCTGAAAAACTAAACAAAATAGTTAAATGATAATATTCATAAAACAGCATTTTTATAACTTTAAATACATGCTTATCTTTTTAACAACTCATCTGTGGTTATCTCAAACTTCAAGAAATCAGTGCAATGCACTTTCTGCAGGTTGACATTAATAACCACAGAACTCTGGGAGAGAAATATTGCTTATGTTTCTTGAAATATACAAATTTTTAAAATTCTAGTTCCTCATTTAAACAGGAGAAAACTGTTAGCAATGTGAGTAAAAATTGTGTTAATTATCAAATGCCAAGGACATCATGTAAGTGAGTTAAAAGCATTTTTTAACATACTTTGCTATTGGTGTTACTTGCCGTCACTCCAAATAGGTTTGAGTTTCAAGAACGACCCACGCTAGTTTTTATATTTCTTTGATAACTGCCACTTTCCAAATCATAAAATCTGGCATTATACTTGAAGCTATTCTTAACATTTTCTAAGAAAAAAAGAAAAAAGAAGTAAACAAAAATATCTTTACCAGTCCTAACACCCAAATAGCTAACTTTTTATTTTCAATGATATTTCAACTGGGGCAATTAAACATACACAGAAAACATATCTTAATTTAGTTAGTAAATGTAACTTTATGGTTTTCTGCTTTCTGGTCATGTTCAGCCATTTTCAAAGCCCTCATTGTGGGTATAGCTTGTATTTAGAACATAGGAATATGTTTTTTCTCCTCCCTTCCCCGTTCCTTCCTCTACTCCTCTCTATTTTCTTTCTTTCTTTGCTCCTCTCAACTTTCTCTCACCTTTTCCACCCTCTTCTCCTTTCTCTTGCTCTCCTTTCCTCCCATTATTTTTTCTTTCTGGCTGTCATCATTTTATTCTTAGACTTAAGATATAAATTATAAATTAAAGTCTAGGTCTAGGTGCTAAGTATATTTGAGGTTAAGGTAATCATCTTGTGTTTATCACTTTCAGTAGCACCTTAAGCAACTAAACTCTTTTATATTTTTCCCCCTTTCCTCCATTCTGAGTTTCTGTTTATGTGAGTGCTTATTACATACTTGCATGTGTTTTTTTTCTAATTCACTTGCTCAGAATCCTTAGTAGTGGTCATTTTTTCATCTTATCACCTAGTTCTTGAAGTAGGTAATCTCTTATGAAAACGTTTAAAAGTAATGAAAATCAAAACATAATCTGAAAGTAAATTCATGGTGTAATTTGACCGATCGGAGTACTGTATTTGTCTTATTTTCTTAAAGTTCCGATTGTTTTCTAATTATATCTTTGTTTTTAATCTTTTAAAAAAATTCCGATGAAGTAATATGTTTCTATTCATTTCTAGTTACACCCAGAAACTAGAGAAAAATGATTTTCAGAGCCAAAAATTTCTGCTTTCTATTTTTGTGGAGACTTTTAGGGAGGCTTCTTATACCAACAAGGATCAAACATTGACCCAAATTGTGAAACAAATGGAATTAATCTTAATGAAAACTAAATTGAACACAAATATTTGAATCAGCACTTGATAAAAATACATTCTTGACAATGAATGTTTATCTTTTATTTGTGATTATGAGCATAATTCATATTGATGACATATTTCTAAAATATAATTATTATAATCTAAACTATCTATATTCTAAATATTATATTCTAAAATGTCTATATTCTAAAATAGAGAAAAATGTAAAGGAATGAAAGAGCAACCGTAACCTCATCACCGAGAGATTTACTATAACAATTTGATATGTTGCTTTTCTATATCTTTTTGGTGCGTATATGTTTGTACACAAATATACACATATTTTAAACTTGCTGTGTATATAGCCTAATCTTTAAAAATTATTAATGTAATTGGTTCAACTGGAGCCAAGCTCATTTTCTAAAATCACTATACCAGAGAATCAAAATATTCTTTGTGCTAAACAATTATCTCATTTCAAATCAATCTGTTACAGATACATTTTCAGATTCTTAAGTATTCTTCTAAATAGACTCATTAGTTGTATCATATCATTGTAATTTTAATCATTAAGGGACAGGAGAATGAGTCTCCTGTGTGTTTGGTTATTGGAATCCTAATTTTATTCCTTAATTTTAGAAGCTATTATGGACTCTACTGCTGAAGAAAGTTTTAAACTTGCTCTGAAGAAACTATTTGAAATCTGCTGCTGCCAAACTGTTCTAAGATTTCGAACTAATGCAATAACCCCTCTTATAGAAATAGAACTTAATAGCTGTGGTGTGCAATCCATTTCAGCTAAGCCTCTCAGGAGTAGGTGTGGATTCAAGGTTGTTAGGTATGATTTGGAGAGCCTTTTAAAAGAAAAATATATAACAAGTAAATTACACTTGGTGAAGTTAGTAAAAAGATACTTCCTTAAGTACATTGCCAGGGCCCCTCCCAGCATCTGAAAAAGCCCAGGTAAGTGAGCAGCCCTGAAGGTTAGAGCTTTTTTATGTTAAATTTGCCTTGACTCTGAAGTTAATATTAGTTTTCATTTCAGAAGCACAGTTAGATTTTACAAACTATGCTACCGAAAATGGATTTATAGTTTCCTTGGAAAGAAATGGTGAGATGATGGTGGGGAGAGCCAGGGGCTGTACTCAGCATTCTGCAGCCAAGACTAAGAGAGGGGTTACGTATTAATAGAGAATGATCGGCAAATGTTCAGAAATCTGGAAAGGCAGTCTAAGCTGGTAGTCAAATAAGGGGAAATATCTGAAGGAGAAATAGAAATTCTCATTTCAGGAGTTCAGAAAGTAATCAGGGAAACACAGGTGATGTTCATGGCTGGTGCTTACTCTTGAGGTGCATTGGGTGGGAGGTCCACCTGGGCTCAAAGGATCAGAGATGAGATGCAATAGACCTAAAACGTAACAATGAACCAGGAATAGTCTCAGTTTAGCAGGGGATTCTTGAGTGAGACGACTTTCCAAATTCCAAATTGCTGAGGAAGCAAAATTTGAAATCAGAAAATCTGAATCTTAGATCTCCTGATAACTCTTAGGAGCTATGTAATTTTTAGCTAGATTTCAATCTCCCTGAGATTCAGTTTCCTCATTTGTAAAATAATGGCATTAAGTATTTTTCTGGTTGTTATTCATATGTAACAAATTACCCCCAAATTTAGTAGTTTAAATGATAACATGGATTTTTGGTTATGATTCTGTAAAGAGGGCAGGGCTCAGTGGCAAGCTTGTCTGTGCTATTGAGAGTTAGCTGGGGTGGCTCAAAGGCTGGGGATTGGAATCATTGTCATTTGCTAAGATTGCTCACTTGCCTCCCTGGCAGTTGAGGTTGGCCATAGGTTGGAACCTCAGAATGGGACTGGAAGGCCTACATGTGGCCTCTCCGCATGGCTTGGCTTCCTGCTAGCATGGTGGCTAGTTTCCAAGGGCAAGTATCCCTAGGTGTTCAGGAAAAACCATTATCACCTTTATGACTTAGCTTTGGAAGTCATCCAGGTCACAGTCATAGACCCACTATAAGGGAGGGAGCAGAGTCTATGTCTCAATGGAGGAGTTATAAGTCATATTGTAGGAAGAACAGGAATGGGATACATCCTTGTGGCCATCTTTGGAAAATAGAGTCCTGCTGCTAAGATAATAATAGCATATGTTTATCAAGAGTATTTAATAAGTATCAAGTGCTAAGAGATTTACATACATACATCACCTCATTAAATTTATCACCACAACACTCTGAGGTAGGTACTGTTACTACCATCTCTATTTTCCAGATGAGAAAAATGCAGCATAGGGAGTCTTATTTCACCAAGAATATATTTAAGGGGTGAGATTGAAATTAGAATCTATAGGCTGGGCGTGGTGGCTCACGCCTGTAATCCCAGCACTTTGGGAGGTTGAGGCGGGTGGATCACAAGGTCAAGAGATCCAGACCATCCTGGTCAACATGGTGAAACCCCGTCTCTACTAAAACTACAAAAAATCAGCTGGGCATGGTGGCGCGTGCCTGTAATCCCAGCTACTTGGGAGGCTGAGGCAGGAGAATTGCCTGAACCCAGGAGGCAGAGGTTGTGGTGAGCTAAGATTGCGCCAATGCACTCCAGCCTGGGTAACAAGAGCGAAACTTCGTCTCAAGAAAAAAAAAAAAAAAGAAAGTAGAATCTATGTCTCTAGAGTTCATACTTTTAATATTTCACAGCAGTTATTTTCAGGATTAAGCAAGAACATGTATATATATAAATGTTTTGTGAATTCTGAATTTGCTATCCAAATTTAAGTATTTTTAAAGGAAAATCTTTGGGAAACCTTTTCAGAAATATAAATATTTTAGATTTCAGACACAATGAATGTCTGATTGGCTACAAAATTAATGTAATAAATAATATTATTGGTATTTCCAAAAGTAAATTTATGAGAATCTTTTATTTTCCATTCTCTTGTTCCAGCACCCTTGGCCAATTCCTAAAAATACAGACCACCCCCTGAATTTTTATTATGAAATTAGAGAATGTTAGTTAAAGCTGTGAAAATCCTAAGATTTTACATGGCCCAACTCCCATTTGTATGCCTAGAGTCTTTAGATGTGGGTTCCAGAAGCCTAATGACTTTTGAGAATAAATATTGATTTTTAAAAATATACTTGAAGTTCTGGGATACCTGTGCAGAACGTGTAGGTTTGTTACATAGGTACACATGTGCCATGGTGGTTTGCTGCACTAATCAACTTGTCATCTACATTACATTAGGTATTTCTCCTAATGCTATCCCTCCACTAGCCACACACTCCCCAACAGGCCCTGGTGTGTGATGTTAGTGTCCCTGTGTCCATGTGTTCTCATTGTTCAACTCCTGTTTATGAGTGAGAACATGCAGTGTTACATTTTTTTGTTCCTGGATTAGTTTGCTGAGAATGATGGTTTCCAAATTCATCCATGTCCTTGTAAAGAACATAACCCATTCTTTTTTATGGGTGCATAGTATTCCATGGTGTATATGTGCCAGATTTTCTTTATCCAGTCTATCATTGATGGACATTTGGGTTGGTTCCAAGTCTTTACTATTGTGAATAGTGCTATACTACCTATATATGCATATAGTAATACATTCTACTATAAAGACATGTACGTATGTCTTTATAGTAGAAGTGCATTCTACTATAAAGACATGTACACATGTCTTTATAGTAGAATGATTTATAATCCTTTGGTGCATTCTACTATAAAGACATATGTACACATGTACACATGTCTTTATAGTAGAATGATTTATAATCCTTTGGGTATATACCCAGTAATGGGATTCCTGGGTCAAATGGTATTTCTGGTTCTGGATCCTTGAGGAATCACCACACTGTCTTACACAATGGAGTTGAACTAGTTTACCCTCCCACCAGTAGTGTAAAAGTGTTTGTATTTCTCTACATCCTCTCCAGGATCTATTGTTTCCTGACTTTTTAATGATTGCTATACTAACTGGTGTGAGTAGATATCTTATTGTGGTTTTAATTTGCATTTCTCTAATAACCTGTGATAATGAGTTTTTTTTCATGTTTGTTGGCTGCATAAACAGCCAACTTCTTTCAAGAAGTTGATACTTCTTTCAAGAAGTATCTGTTCATATCCTTCACCCACTTTTTGATGGGGTTGATTGTTTTTTATTTGTAAATTTAAGTGTTTTGTAGATTCTGGATATTAGTCCTTTGCCAGAAGGATGTATTGCAAACATTTCTCCCATTCTGTAGGTCACCTGTTCACTCTGATGTCTTTTGCTGTATAGAAACTCTTTAGTTCGATAGATCCCATTTGTCAATTTTGGCTTTTGTTGCAATTGCTTTTGGTGTTTTAGTCATGAAACCACTGCTCAAGGAAATAAGAGAGGACAGAAACAAATGGAAATACATTCCATGCTCAATATCTTGAAAATGGCCAGATTGCCCAAAGTCATTTATAGATTCAATGCTATTTCCATCAAGCTACCATTGGCTTTCTTCACAGAATTTGAAAAAGCTACTTTAAATTTCATATGGAACCAAAAAAGAGCTTGTATAGCCAAGACAATCCTAAACAAAAAGAACAAAGCTGGAAGCATCATGCTACCTGATTCCAAACTATACTACAAGGCTACAGTAACCAAAACAGCATGGTACTGGTACCAAAACAGATATATAGACCAATGGAACAGAACAGAGATCTGAGAAATAATGCCATACATCTACAACCATGTGATCTTTGACAAACCTGACAAAAATGAACAATAGAAAAAGGACTCCTTATTTAATAAATGGTGTTGACAAAACTGGCTACTTATACCTTATAGAAATTAACTTAAGATGGATTAAAGACTTAAACATAAGATCTAAAACTGTACAAACTCTAGAAAAAAACCTAGGGAATACTATTCAGGATATAGGCATGGGCAAAGACTTCATGACTGAAATAACTAAAACAATGGCAACAAAAACCAAATTGACAAATGTGATCTAATTAAACTAAAGAGCTTCTGCACAGCAAAAGAAACTATCATCGGAGTGAAAAGGCAACCTATGCATGGAAGAAAATTTTTGCAACCTATCCATCTGACAAAGGGTTAATATCCAGAATCTATAAGTGTTGATTTTAAGCACTTTTCTCCCTGATATTTTCAAGTCAATGTAAATTTTTTTTTTTGAGGCAGAGTCTCGCTCTGTCACCAGGTGCCAGGGTGGAGTGCAGTGGTGTGATCTCAGCTCACTGCAACCTCTGCCTCCCTGGTTCAAGCAATTCTCCTGCCTCAGCCTCCCGAGTAGCTGGGACTAGAGGTGCATGCCAGCACACTCAGCTAATGTTTGTATTTTTAGTAGAGACAGGGTTTCACCATTGTTGGCCAGGATGGTCTCGATCTCTTGACCTTGTGATCTGCCCTCCTCAGCCTCCCAAAGTGTTGGGATTACAGGTGTGAGCCACTGCACCTGGCCGTCAATGTAAAATTTCTAGCATTTTACAGCCCTAAAGAATGACTGACTTGGGGTGAAAGTTTTCTTTTTAATTTCTTTTGATGGTTAAATATTTGGAAATTTTATTGGAATTTTCTTCTTTCATCTATTGAAATTTAAACAATAGAAATATATGTTGAATACAAGAAGAACAGAAAATAACATTCCCATGTTCTTGGAGTTTGCATTATATAGAACCAACCTCCAGGAATAGTGACTGGTGTTAGAGTAGCAAGCACTTATTATCTGGGATATATGGCCTTCTTCTTGAAGTGTAGTGTTTCATTAAACAAGACAAATAATTCCCATGTGTATATGTGAGTATGTTTGTGGCAGGAAAATCAATTCCAATTATACTTCAGAACACCATGTTCTTGTCCTATGTAAAGCCTTCTATAAAGAGGTGTAGGCAGGAAAAAGCCATAACCTCCATGGCAGGTTTTACTGCAGTTCGCTGAGAGGCTGCACAGAGCAACTTTGGAAGATGGCAAAGATGTGTCTTCCTTCCTTCCTTCCTTCCTTCCTTCCTTCCTTCCTTCCTTCCTTCCTTCCTTCCTTCCTTCCGTCCATCCGTCCTTCCTTCCTTCCTTCCTTCCCTCCCTCCCTCCCTCCCTCCCTCCCTCCCTCCCTCCTTCCTTCATAAGAAAAAGGCAAATAATTTTGTGATTTTATCAGTCAATGCACTTATGAGTTGTAACAATTGTGTATTTCCTGAAAGCAAATAATGAAAATAAATTTCTTTTTTTTTTTTTGGGGGGTGGGGAGGAAGGGAGGAAGGCAGGAAGGGAGGGAAGGAGGAAGGGAGGAAGGGAGGAAGGGAGGGAGGAAGGGAGGGAGGGAGGGAGGGAAGGGAAGGAAGGAAATCAAGCAATGAGAGAGATATTGCCGACCTGGATCTAGAGGTTTACAAGTCGATTTCTTTCTTTTTTTGAGAGAGGAAAAGAAAGAAAAAAAAGTGGGTAAAGGAGAGGAAGAAAGAGGAAGAGAAAGAGGGAGGGTGAACGAAAATATTGCTTTATTCTGAAAAAAAAATGGGTATTAATAATGACCAATCAATGTTTCATTTAAACCTATGAGTAGGTGTGATGTGGTATTGACAAGAATGTATATTTTGTGTATTTGAAGTGGAGAGCTCTGTAAATATTTATTAAGTTTACT
>JAPYYA010004862.1:0-11359 GCA_028533165.1 Leontopithecus rosalia | reverse complement strand
ATGTTCATTGCAGCACTGTTTACAATAGCAAAGACCTGGAACCAACCCAAATGCCCATTGATGATAGATTGGACTGGGAAAATGTGGCACATATACACCATGGAATATTATGCAGCAATCAAAAACGATGAGTTTGTGTCCTTTGTAGGGACATGGATGAATCTGGAGAACATCATTCTCAGCAAATTGACACAAGAACAGAAAATGAAACACCGTATATTCTCACTCATAGGCGGGTGATGAACAATGAGAACACATGGACACAGGGAAGGGAGTACCACACACTGGGGTCTATTGGGGGAAATAGGGGAGGGACAGCTGGGGGTGAGTGGGGGAGGGATGGCATGGGGAGAAATGCCCAATGTGGGTGAAGGGGCAGAAGGCAGCAAAACACACTGCCATGTGTGTACCTATGCAACTATCTTGCATGTTCTGCACATGTACCCCAAAACCTAAAACACAATAAAAAAAAATAAATTAAAAAAAAAGAAAAAGAAAAAAATTTTTTCAAAAGTGGATAGGCCTTTCTTTGATACAGATTTCCATTGTACTTTATTTTCAACTCAGAGGCAGAGAAATAAGACAAGATGGTGGGATATCATGAACGAAATCAAAACTATTGGTTGTTAATTAAATAAGCAATAATGGAAATTAATGAACAATTTAAACTGTCTAAAGAAAATGTATGTAATGTGATCTTACAGACCAATGCAATTTTGAAATGGTGAGCATTACTTGGTTTTAATAGTTGATTCGTACAGTTTTTAAGTGTACGTAGATCATAATTATCTCAGATACTTAGATATTATTACCAACTGAACTTTATGTTCTACCTCAAAGTGACTGTGACAAAAGGGAATACTACATAGAAACTTTGGCATGTCTTAAAGGACAATCACAGGAAAGGCCTCGAGTATTTTAAAACAAAGTCATACCTTTTTCTTCAAACAACTTTGCTTTTGAGAAATAGATCCTTGCTTAGAACTGAGGTGATACAGTGCAGGGAGGTGTTAAGAGAGTAACCTTTGGAGCCAGACTGTCGGTTTGAAACTTACAACCCTCTCTTATTAGCTGTAGGACAATGGGCAGGACACTTAAACTACCTGTGCCACATTTCCTTTCTGAAAAACGGGCAAAAATAGTACTTACTTCATACAGTCATCATGATGATTAAAGAAATTAATGTGCATAAAATGTTTATGAAAGTGTCTGACACATAGACAATACCTCATTCATATTTTCTATCACCATTACAACGCAATCCTGGGGGAAATGAAATGGCTCCCCTTGGAAGAACAAATGATTATGCAACCCGACCTACTGTTGTAGGACTCTTTCCTTAGTTTAGTTCAAGAAAGGGATCCTTGGCTGAGTGTGGTGGCTCAAGCTTCTCATCCCAGCACTTTGGAAGGATGAGTTGGGGTGGATTGTCTAAAGTCAGGAGTTTGAGACCAGCCTGACCAACATAGTGAAACCCTGTCTCTACCAAAAATACAAAAGCTAGCCGGCTGTGGTGGCGGGTGTCTGTAATCCTAGCTACTTAGGAGGCTGAGGCAGGAGAATTGCTTGAACCCGAGAGGAGGAGGCTGCAGTGAGCCGATGGTGTGTCCCCGCACTCCAGCCTGGGCAATAAGAGTGAAACTCTGTCTCCAAAAACAAACAAACAAACAAACATACACGGATCCTTGTCACATAGCCATGAAAAATCAAGTTCACAGACAATTTGAAGGGTGAGGAGGGTAGAGTTTGTTGGGTGAAAAGGAAAACAGGGACTCTCAGCAGAGTCTTGCTAGTGTGCTTCCCGCCTTGCAGATTGAATCCCAGCTTTCACCTAGGAAGAGGAAGGGCCAGGCTTCTCCCCGCTGCAAATGGCACAAACTTCTGTGTCTCCATCCCAGTGTGCAGGCCAGGTGGGGTTTCGCCAGGGACACGTTCCCACCTGGCTGTCTCACTATGTGACATAAACTGGATGTTATCTGGTCTGCCAAATGCTTAAAGCCTGTTCAGTGGCATACCAAGTGGCTGTGTTACATACACAATCAGGCTGAATTAAGGCCTGAAGAAGGCACCTGCAAGTGTTATGAATGGGTGATTTAGACTTCCAGTGCACGTACGCTTGCTGCATTGCCACTTATTCCTCCACTGTTTATGAGAAATCCCCCAAGACCAGTGAACTAGGAAGAGCATATTTGAACCTGGGTTAGAGATGACTCCTCATGATATTCTGGCCCCAGCTAAAAGTGGAGGGCTGCAATGCATATCATTGACTTCTTTGCCAAAGGTTTGAAAGGGACTTAGAAATTATGAGATTGAAGACTTGAGAAAAGATGAATATTTTTAAAAGACTTGTGGATGAGCCTCACAGAATGGGAACAGAGTGTAAGAACATCTACATCCGTTCTACATGTTTATCAAAATACACCTGCTTTAGAAGATACTCTCAATATTCAGATAGGTAGGGGACCAATTCTGTGTCACAGTGTGTGCCAATTCTGTATGTAAATTTCCTTATCTGGACACTTGTGTCCTTGCTCAAATGCACATAAACAAAGCAGTCATGATGGTAGAAATGGAGGTTATGCAAGAGCTCTATAAAATGGACTTTCCTACAACACGGCTGATCTAACTGCTGGTACTGCTGAGTACCCAGTCTTCCAAAGCAGAGATGAGTCTTGAATCTGATATGGCATCACGACTCAAGGGAATCTGATCATAGTTAGTTACTTTTTGACTCCAACTATTAAGGTTTGTCCTTCTTGGACTAGATACGTATTAAGGATATGAATATGTGCTCCCTGCTTACCATGCTTCTGCTAGCTGAGTTCCTGCAGTGCTAAGGTATTTCAGTTAACACTGCCTCTGACCAGGGAATTTGTTAACAAAAGAAGTAAGACATATCATACCCTGGGCATGTACAGATCTTAGCATATTCTCTATCACTCAAAAGCAGAAGTCCTTATCAAAAAGGGGAAAGAGCCTACAGAAGACCCAGTCATGGTGCCAGCTATAGAATAAAATCTGCATGTTTGAATTCAGTCCCTCTGGAAGTAGAGATCAATATAGGTTTTGGTTGAACTTTAATCTCTAACAAAGAAGACCCCTAAGCTAAAAAATTATTAGAAAATTTTGATATGAAGTAGATTTTTTTTATTCTGATAACCATTACATCTCTGATATACTGTATCACATTGTTTCCCAAAGTATGTTTTCCAATTGCTATGTTTCCAGGATATGTTAGTCAATGCTTTATTGTTATTTTAGAAAACCTGTGGTTAAACAACATTAAATAGGTTTCTTCATTATAGAACTTTTCAGAGCCTAGAAGATAGCACTGTGCTTTGTGAATTTTCAAAAAGATTATGCAGCATCAGCATATACCAAATGTATTTGATCACAAAACTCTATTTATTTATTTTTGTTAACTATTTATATTACTGTGCAACAGGGAAACATTTAGTGAAAAACTTACTCAGATGTTTTGACTAATGGTATCTAGATAGAAATCAATCAAAGAAGTAGCAATGATAAAACTGCCACTATTAGGTTTATGAAGAAATAGGATACTGTAATAAAAAAGCACTGCATGTGAGCTGAGATCACACCACTGCACTCCAGCCTGGACGACAGAGCAAGAGTCCATCTGGAAAAAAACAAAAAACAAAAAACACTGCACAAATAGGTTTGCTGGATTTGGTGCAAACATACTGTTCTGTGGAATTCTGTTAGCTTCAGGAGAGTGAATATCTAGAAGTGACAAATTATCAAACAAAGAGTAGTTGTATTCCCGCATTCCCCGTATCTCCATTTACTAGTAATTAGATCAAAGCAGTGAAACAGATGTTATATTCTAATGTCTAAAGAGGCATTATTTAGTCAAGGACACTTAGCAGTTTCTAAGAAAATGTTAGAGGTTTATTCTGTTTTATAGTCAGGTATCAGAATATGCAATTAATGTTCATAAAATCCAGAAATAAGTTGACCAACAATTTTGTCAAATACAGAAAGTACATGAATATCTACCCAAAAAAGGTACAATTGTTTTTGTTTTCTGAACATTTGGAAACTAAAAAGTGGCATTTAATTCTCAGAAACTGATCAGCTACTAAATAAACTGTCAATTTTCAACTGGTGTCTGAAGATACAAAAGTAACTAATGAATAATCCTGTTGACTTGGTTTGTTTTTGTTATTTCTAAGATTGGAGAAAAAACTAGGAGGACCTGAGAGATATAGGCATTACATATTGTTTACAAATGAACAAATACTTCAAATCCATGCACTGAAGGGGCATTTGATTTTTGTCTTCAGAAGAAGAAAATCATTAAACACTTAATAGTGCTATGTTAGAGCTTGAAAAGATCTGACATTTTAAAAAAGTAATGCTGTGTAGCCTATCCTGTGTCAAAAGTATCACTTATTTCAAACTTCCATTATCTCCTCTATGGTCTTTCTTTTCAGGATCAGGGCTATTCCAAGAGTAAATTATATACTTCTTAGATTTAGTTTCCACAGGTAGAATGGATCTAAATATTTGAATTGAAAATCATGTTATTTAAAACAGGTCATCAGTTATTAGAAATAGTTATTTCAAACACCGATGTTGTTGGCTGGTATAGACTGTTAACGTGGGATTTCTTGAGCTAATGTTTTACTCAAGTTTTTTTTTAACCAGTTTGCAAGTACTTATTTGATAACAGTTAATCAACAATATAGACCATGCTCAGGCAAAACTGATCAGCAGCACATCAAAAAAACTTATCCACACCATCGAGTTGGCTTAATCCCTGGAAGAAGAGGTCTGAAAGGAGTGCTAAATATGGAAATAAAAGCCTATGACTGATCCCTACAAAAACACACATAAGTACATAGAACAATGGCACTATAAAGCAACCACACAAACAAGTCTGCATAATTACCAGCTAACAATATAATGACAGGATCAAATCCATACATATCAATACTAACCTTAAATGTAAACAGGCTAAATGCCCCAATTAAAAGACACAATGTGGCAGGTCAGATAAAGAGACAGGACCCTGTAGTGTGCAGTCTTGAAGAGACCCATCTCACATATAGGCTCGATATAAAGGGATGGCGGAAAAATCTACCAGACAAACAGAAAACAGAAAAAAGCATGAGTTGTTATTAAATTTCAGACTGAAAACAGGTCTTAAACCAATGAAGATCAAAAAAGACAAGAGCATCACATAAAAGTAATGGCTCAGCTCAACAAGAAGATCTAACTTTTCTAAATATATATGCACCCAACACAGGAGTATCCAAATTCTAATAAACAAGACCTAATAGACATCTACAGAACTCTTCATTTAAAAACAATGGAATATACATTCTTCTCATCCGCACATGAAACATACTATAAGATTAACCACAAAAGTAGTTATAAAACAATCCTTAGCAAATTAAAAACAAAAATCTGAAACCAAAAATCATACTGAGTACATTCTCAGATCACAGAATAATAAAAATAGAAATAAATACTAAGAAAATGGGTCAAAAGCATACAAATACATGTAAATTAAAAGACTTTCTCCTGAACAATTTTTGGGTTAATAATGAAATTAAGGTAGAAATCAAGAAATTATTTAAAACTATAGGAAACATAGATATAACATATCAGAATCTCTGGGACACAGCTAAACCATGTGAAGAGGTATGTTTATAGCACTAAACATTCACATAAAAAAGTCAGACAAATCTCAAATTAACAACCTAACATCACAGGTGGAGGAGCTAGAGAAATAAGAGTAAACTAAACCCAAAACTAGCAGAATAAAAGAAATGACCAAAATCGAGCTAAAACAAAAAAAAAATTGAGATGTCAAAAACCATGCAAAAGACCAATGAACCCAGGGGTTGGTTTGTTGAAAGAATTAATAAGATAGATTGACTGCTAGATAGACTAATAAAGAAAAAAAGAAGATCCAAATAAACACAATCAGAAGTAATAAAAGAGACATTACCACTGACCCTGCAGAAATACAAAAACCTGTAGAGACTACTATGAATACCCCCATGCTCACAAGCTAGAACACCTAGAAATGGATGAATTCCTGAAATACAACCTACCAAGATTGAACCAGAAAACAACTGAATCCCTGACCAATAACAAGTTCCAAAATGGATAATACCTAGCTTCAAAAAAACCCTAAGACCAGACATATGCACAGCCAAATTCTACCAGATATATAAAATAGTGATAGTAGCAGCCAGACATGATAGCTCACACCTGTAATCCCAGCACTTTGAGAGGCTGAGTTGGGCAGATTGCCTGAGTTTAGGAGTTGGAGACCAGCCTGGACAACATGGTGAAAACCCATCTCTACTAAAATACAAAAATCTAACCAGGTATGGAGACATGTGCTTGTAGTCCCAGCTACTGAGGAAGCTGAGGCAAGAGAATTTCTTGAACCCAGGAGTGCCACTGAACTCAAGCCCAGGTGACAGAGCAAGACCCCATCTCCCAAAAAAAAAATCTAATATCATAGTATCATTTCTACTAAAATAATTCCAAAAAATTGCAAAGGAGGGAATCCTCCATAACTCATTCTATGAGTCCAGTATCATCCTGATAACAAAACATGGCAGTAACACCACAAAAGAGGAAAATATCCTTGATGAACATCAGTGTAAAAATTCCCAACAAAATTCTAGCAAATAAAATCCAGCAGCAAAGCAAAAAGCTAATCCATCAATTAAGGAAGCTTTATCTCGGGGATTCAAAGAGTTGGTTCAACATACACAAATCAATGATTATGATTCATCACATAAACAGAACTAAAGACAAAAACCACATGATTGTCTCAATAAATGGGGAAAGGCTTTTGATAAAATTCAACTCTCCTTCATATTAAAAACCTTCAACAAACAGGGCATTGAAAGAACACACATCAAAATAATAAGAGCCAAAATAATAAGGGCCATCCATGACAAACCCACAGCCAACATCATAGTAATTGGGGAAACCCTGGAAACAACCACCCTTGAAAACCAGAACAAAACAAGGTTGTGCTCTCTCACTGCTATATTTCATAGTACTGGAAGTCCTGTCCAGAGCAATTAGGCAAGAGTAGGACATAAAAGGAAACCAAGTAGAATGAGAGGAAGTCAAACTATCCCTGTTTGCAGATTCTATACCTAGAAAATCCCATAGTGTCTGCCCTCAGGCTCCTTAATTTGATATACAACTTCAGAAATGTTTCAGGATATAAACTCAATGTATAAAAATCAGTTGCTTTCCTATACATCATCAACATCCAAGCTGAGAGCCAAATCAAGAACACAATCCCATTTATAACAAGCACAAAGAGAATAAAATACATAGGAATACAGCAAACCAAGGAGGTGGGTATCTGCAATGAGAAGTACAAAACACTGCTCAAAGAAATCAGAGACACATATACAAATGAAAAAAACACACTCCATGTTCATGGATAGGAAAAATCAATATTGTTAAAATGACCACACTGCCAAAGCAATTTAATATACAATGCTGTACCTATCAAACTACCAATGACAACCTTCGCAGAATTAGAAAGAAACTATTTAAAAATTCATACAGAGGCCGGGCACAGTGGGTCACACCTGTAACCCCAGAACTTTGGGAGGTTGAAGCAGGTGGATCACTTGAGGTAAGGAGTTTGAGACCATCTCAGCCTTGTTATAATAAAACTGTATCTCTACTAAAAATACAAAAATTAGCTGGGTGTGGTGGCACACACCTGTAATTTCAGCTATTCGGGTGGCTGAGGCAGGACAATCACTAGAACAGGGAGGCAGAGGTTGCAGTGAGCCAAAATTCCGCCACTGCATTCCAGCCTGGATGACAGAGTGAGACTGTCTCAAAAAAAAAAAATCATATGGAACCAAAAGGGCTTGAATAGCAGAGGTAATTCTAAGCAAAAAGAACAAAACTAAAAGCATATCATTACTGGACTATACTATGAGTTTAGAGTAACCAAAACAGCATGGTACTGGTACAAAACAGAAATGTAGAGCAATGGAACAGAATAGTAAGTCCAGAAGCCACACACCTACACAATATGATCTTCCACAAAATGGACAAAAGCAAGGAATTGGGAAAAGACTCTATAATCAATAAATGGTGCTGGGATAACTGGCTATCCAAATGCAGAAGATTGAGGCTGGGATCCTTTATTATACCATATATAAAAATCAACTCAAAGTGGAATAAAGACTTAAATCTAAAACCAAAAACCACAGAGATCCTGCAATATAACCTAGAAATTCTTGACCTGGTAAAGATTTCATGATAACAATGCTGAAAGCAATTGCAACGAAAACAAAAATTGACAAATGGGACCTAAAGAAGAACTTTTGATTAGCAAAAGAAATGATCAACAGAGTAAACAGACAACCTACAAAATGAGAGAATATTTTTGCAACCTATACATCTGACAAAGTTCTAATATCCAGAATCTATTAGGAACTTAAATTTGTAAGCACAAAACAACCCCATTAAAAAGTGGGCAAAGGAAATGATTACAAACTTTTCAAAAGAAGACATACGCATGGCCAACAAGCATATGGAAAAAAATGTTCAAATTAGAGAAATGAAAATTAAAACCACAATGAGATACCATCTCAAATTGTCAGAATGTCTTTTTAAAAAAAAAAAAAATGCTGAAGAGGTTGCAGAGAAAAGGGAACGCTTATACACTTTTGGTGGAAATGTAAAGAAGTTCAACTATTACAGAAAGGAGTTTGGTGATTTCTCAAAGAACTTGAAGGAGAATTACCATTCAACCCAGTAATCTCATTATTGCATATATACCCGCCCAAAACATAAATTGTTTTACCATTAGATACATATGCACATATGTTCATTGCAGAACTATTCACAATAGCAAAGACATGGAATCAACCTAAATGCCCATCAATGGGAGACTGAATAAAGAAAATGTAGTACATATACACCATGGAATACTATGCAGCCATAAAACAGAACGAGATCATGCTCTTTGCAACCACATGAATGAAGTTGGAGGCTATTATCCTAAGCAAGCTAACAGAAAAATAAAACCTAATACCACATGTTCTCACTTACAAGTGAGAGCCATACACTGAGTATATGTAGACACAAAGCATGAAACAACAGAATCTGGGGCCTACCTGAGGGTCGAGGGAGAGATTAGGATGAGGACTGAAAAACTACCTGTCAGGTATTATGCTTATTAACTGGGTAACAAAATAATCTGTACACCAAACCCCTGTCAAGAGCAACTTACCTACATAATATGCCAGCATGTGTATCCAGAAACTAAAAGTTAAAAAAAAAAATCATGTATGTTTTGACACACACAGCATATATAAAAAGCCTTAAATGAAATTAGGAAATTGCCTTTTTCTTTCTTGTTTCTGCCACAGATCTACATAATGCTCCCTTTTGTAGTTGTTATTTGAATGATAATTTAATTAATGTTTGTTCCAAAAAGATTTTAAATGATTGCACAATTTCTTAGCTCATTAATGATAGAGACTTAAAAATTGTTACAGAGGAAATTCATTAACCATTTCCCTCTCTTCCCCTTTTATTTACATTGAAATTTTATGGCTTCATTGAGTTATTAACTGATTATGATTATAAATCAAAATTAAATGAACTGAAGGAGGAATAAATTACATGATAACCTATTAAAGATATTTAACACATCAGCTTATTTTATACTGTTTCTGTACAACCATTTTATTTTGTATTATTTCAGTACTTTCATAGGTTCATTAAACACAGTAAAAATTAATTCTTTCTCTTCTGTACTACATAACTTTCTATATACTGTTCCACAGACCTTATCACATTGCATTGGAGTTACCTGCATACTTAGCTGGTTTTCCAGTGGACTGTGAACTCTTTGGAAGCAAGACTCTACTGTATGTTTCTACTATCCTCAATAAAAATGCTTAATGAATACATGAGTTAATAAATCAAGGAATGAATAAATGAAATTTTCTTTACTGCAGTAGATGCCAAATATAAAAATATGGAAAAGATACAGTATCAGCTTTTGAAGACCTTATAATATACTGAAGAATGGGTATAAAGAAACAATTACTAAAATATAACTCTAATTGTAGAGCTATTCAACTAGAAATACAGAGAAAGAACACCTAACAAGAAGGTGGAGAGAAGCTGGGGAAGATGGCACTATAGAAGCAACTCAGGATTGCAGATTTCAGTCAAGACACAGAGGGTGAGTTCACACCGTATTTCCAGACGGATCTTTATAGCCCACAGAACGGGGAAAAGCCCATGTGTAGGAGGGACACAGGACGCCAGCGCAGCAGTCTCCGCTAGCACAGCCAAACAGCCAGCGCTGCAGCACAGCAGCACAGCGCACAAAATGCACGGGCCTGGGCACCCTGTTAAACCAGCAATTTGAGATTTGGGAGGGCAGATTACCATATTCATCTGATTAAATGGGATTTGGACAGTGAGCCAGACCAGGAGATTTCTGGGAGGTGAACGGTGAGCCAGCGCAGTGGGGCGCTGCACGGGAAATCAAACAGATCCTGGTGTCCTTTCAGCCGGCGACTGAAACACCTAGGAGAGAGTCAACCCTACAACTTAAAAAAAAAAAAAAAAGCAAAAAGGCTCGGAGGCAGGGAGCCAAGTGATCAGGCTTGACGGGTCCCACCCCCACAGGGACAAACAAAATGGCGATTCAAAACACTCAGGGTTGAGAGTTTCACTACGGGCACAGCTGAACCCACGGCTGTGCAGCTCGGTGGGGGAGGGGCATCCGCCACTACCAAGAGCTTCCACGCCTACTGAGGTACTCGCCCATTGCTAACACAGCAGCCATTGCTGAGGCAACCCACCATAACAAAGAGACTCCGCCAACACGGCAGAGCCCATGTCAGCAGGGTGGAGCCTACATCAGTAGAGCGGAGCCCAAAACAGCAGGATGGAGACCACAGCAAAAGGGCAGACCTCATGCCAGCAGGGCGGAGCCTCGGCAGCCAAATAGTGATTAGACTGCCTCCTAGCTGGGCAGGACAGAGCAACGGATACTCACAAATAAAGCCCTAACTCCCCAAGACAGAACATCTGAGGAAAAAAGGGGTTTTATGAGTTCTGCCGCAACAGACTTAAACATTCTTGCCTAGGAACACTGAATGAACAACGGAGCTCACAGCTCAGCACTTGAGCTCCTATAAAGTACAGACCATCTCCTCAAGCAGGTCCCTGACCCCCGTATACCGAAAGAATCACCTCAAAAAGGACAGATCAGACTGACATTTGGCAGGCATCATTCTGTGACCAAGATAGAAGAAACTGGTAGCATCCCTCACTGTTCCACAGCTGCTACAGGTGTACCCGA
>JAPYYA010004861.1:0-11361 GCA_028533165.1 Leontopithecus rosalia | reverse complement strand
GGCACTCCAAAACAACTCCAAAACTAACATTGAAGAGCGCTAATTATAGATCTAACATAACGGATAAAGAGTTTGAGATAACTGCAAAAATTACTAAAGTGTGACAGACACGAAGTGGGCCACTGCTGTTGGAGAAATGATTCAGACAGACCTTCTGGAAGTAGGGTTGTCATAAACCTTCAATTTGTGCTTCACCGTTTAGCAGTTGACATATTAACAAGGAGGTATACCTGTATTGTAACTGTTGAAAGTTTTTCAAAATCCCAGAGTTCAGCTTATTTGGCTTCTACGGTTGCTATGAACTACTTGCAGGTGAAAAGAATGTAGGTTGATTTTTGTTACTTGCACCTGTACCTGTGCATCACAAGTGTGTGTGTGTGTGGGGGGGTCGGGTGGGAGGAATAAGTTCTACCTCTAAAAGAACCTGTTGGAAAGTGGCGAGTTGAATTTGTGGTCCTTCTCATCTGAAAAGTGTTCTTCCATCTAATTCTGCAGCTGTTTTCCAAATGTTTTTCTTCTATATAATCTTTGCATCTTTTGGGTGTTCTAAAGGGCATTTCCTTTCTGTGCATTTCCTTGGGCATATGGCTCTATTGAGACATTCCTCCTCCCACACCACTGAAGATTTTTTCTTTCCGCCCCCAACTCCATAGAGAGGAACCCAACCCCTATTGGCTTGGTGTCCTCTCATTTCAATGGGCTGTCTCTTGAAGGTCTTAAGGCTTGGCAACCTTACATGGTACACTTGTACATAAACATATAGCTTTTCTACTGAGTGTTGGAAATGCCTTCCCACCAGAAGAGGGAAAGAATTTGATAACTTCAGTTATTATAATCACATTTTCATTTTACCGTGTTAGTAATTGAGTCAGTATTAGGCTTGAAAGAACATATGAAGCTTGGATAAATGTTGATGAAGAATTCCCCATTATAGCCACCACTGGATTTCACAAAACATGCTCTGAAAAGAGTGTTTTCCTGGTCATTCATACCTGCTATCTCATCTGCTTATTAATCTTTAGACATGTTTTCTTTTCCCCCCTCTTTAGGACTTAAATGGGTACTTTCAGAGAAAAGCAAAGCATAAAATAACATTCCAGTGGTTATGAAAGTTTGTTCTTGTTGTGACAGGTCTGGGCTTTTGGGTTCGAATAGAAAAGTGCAGTCTTTTATCATATAACTATACAAACTCTGCCCTCAAAATATTAGATATTGGGGATGAAAAGACTGAGATAGAAATGCACTAATTCATCCTGTGCTGCATCATTTTTGCCTGTCTTTATAGATTCTGATAATTAGTCCTTAGCACCACCCTGACTGACATGAGATAAATTGCTCTTCAGTTAACCAGCAACTGAGATTTAGTTTTGAATGCTATTTGTACAAAATAAGTATTGAGTAGCGAATTCAAAGTTATCAAAAGCTTGACTAATTTTAAAGATTTTGGGGAGCTCTGATGGATACAGGTGTCTCTCTTTCTAGATACTCCAAAATCTCTCTAGATGAAGCCAGGTTACAGGAGAGCTAGGTACACACACTACTGCCATGTTGTGATTTTCTATACAGTTGTTTCTAAATGACTTTTTGGTTCTATTGACTTATAGATGATATGGGAAAAACATCCTTCTGAACATCAGTGCTAGAATTCTTGGAAGGTGTTGAAAATGTAGTCCTCTTTGCAAGGAACCATGGAGAAACACTCTAATCGAGAGTAATCATCTTTGTAATTCCACTTGCACGTGGTAAAACTGTCCCCTACCCTCCATTCGTGTGATAATAGCTTTTCAGCCTGTGCTTAGGGAGCCCTACAGGGCTTCTCTTGCTCCTTATAACACATGTTGCTGCCTGTCTACTATAAGAAGGCTGTCTTGGATGTAACCCCCAGAAGCTAACCTTAAGACAAGATTCAAGAACAAGTGATTTGTTAAAGTAGTCTTTGCAAAAAACTGATGGAGTGGGGAATGGAAGCCCAGCAAATGTACAGTTCTGGGAAAAGCGGGATCATTTCGGTTTGCTCCTGCAGGGAAGCTCTGGAATATAAATCAAGTCCTGTAGTTTGTCACTTGAAGCCAGGGAGCTCGGTTTTCATGCTCCTCTACCAGTCAAGGACTGGAAAAGGCTGCCTGGTGAGAATGACAAGTCTTGGCATTTTCCAGCTTGGCCCAGTGGCTTTACTAGCTCAATGGGAAGAGCTAGTAAATCTAGCTTTCTCTAAGAATATCGGGACCATTTTCATCATGTGTTACATTTGTCTCTTAAGTCACTGCTGGAAATTGTTTTAACCAGCACATTTTCTATGCATCTCCTAATATGACTCAAACTTATGTATGTAAGGTTAGCTGAGAGAATGGAGAGTAGACCCAAAGTCAGATAAGCAGTTTTATTAACTTGCCAGGCTGCCCAGTAACAATCAGAGGAAGCAGCCCCGAGATTACAAAATGGATTTATACGGAGTGAGAGGAGGAGGGGCACAGCGGATTTTGAGGACTGAGACAATCTATCAGCTTGTAACAGGCACATAGTTTGTAAGCTTGTGACAGACTTATCCTGTGTCTTTTTGTGGTGGCAGTTTAAAAAATTACATAGGTATGTATAAAACAGGAATTTGCAAGTATGGATAACAAGCATTTGTTTTCCTTGTCCCTCCCCCAAGCCAGATGGCTGTAATCGGGCTTTGCTTAATTGTAACGCCTGGAAAGGTGTTCAGGAATGCAGCTGCAGAGCAATCGGTGGAAGAAAGGAGTCAGCTTGCGAGGAGGGGGTTTTCTGAGGTAGCTTGTCCCTAACAGTATACTTCCCCAACCACTTCATGACCGTTCTTTGTTCCTCTGGAACTCGGCAAACATCCCTATATCTCCAACCTTATCCTTCACCACAGTCCTCTAATTTATAATTATTTCTCATAATGAAACTTGTCGCCCCTGAGAGTTCCAGTTTCTGAAGCCTTTACAAGGGTGGCTGTCCTTTCCCTTAGATGGAAGAGGGAGTAGAGGCTCCCCTGACCCTATATGGTCAATTTTGGACCACATTTTCCATTTCTTCCTGGAAAAACCCCCGATTCTACAAGTGGCCTGCTATTGGTCTTGACCACCTCCAATTCCTCATTGTTGTAATTTTCTCCTCATCTTAGTTCATTGGTTCTCAAACATGTCTACACTGAGTTTGTTTTGTTTTAAAACTAATGCCTGGGTCCTACCTTCAGTGATTCTAGTGTGGGTAGCCTGGGCAGTAGGACTTAAAAAAGCTTCCCAAGTGAGTTTAACATGTACCAAGATTTCAGAGCCACTGTCCTAATCACTTTCTCTCATTCGTCAAAGATGTTTAGCACCTGTTTCTCCCAGTAAATTGCCATAATGCTTGTTGATTTCAATACCCATGTTCATCAGTTATTCTAAACTATTATACTCAACACCTCCAATGATAGTTTTCCTTATACTATCTTGAAATTTCAGAGATATAGCATGTATGATATTTAAAAGTCAGTATAGTTACCCAACTGTAATGTGAGAAAAATAATGTATGAAATAGGCACTTTACTATGCGACTGCTCAGTAAAGCTATACCAGAAGACATAAACAGCAATCTGCTTGCAAATACATAGAATTGCAGACTGATGTGGCCATATAGTGAGTTAAAAGCCATGCCATCAGTAACATAATTTTCTGAAATCATAAATTACTTAGGTAAATTTCCAAATTCATGCAACCTTCTTTTGATTTACATGGTATTTGCATTTATGAAAAATACATATTAAAACTTTTAAACTATGCTGTGTAAAATAGGTTCTGAGGTCAGATAAAAACTGCAAAAATTGTTTTGCGAAAGTTCTTTTTTTCTGCAAAAAAAATTTTTGCCCCCTGATTATGTGAATGCCCAGTGAGGCAAGGCCTTTCATAATCTTTGGGACATGGAGCAATTCTTTAATAATTGGGACCATCCAGAATATAGAAGGACTTCTGGCATTCCTTGTTTCTACCCGCTAAATGCCAGTGACACACTCCCAATTACTATGAGAGCTAAAAAGAAAGCCCCACAAGTTACTAAAATACCTTGAATGGGGAGGAATTACCAAATTTAAAATCGCTGACATTGACTATTGATAGCCCCTCTGGCCTCTCGGTTGCCAAATTTTCCTGATCCTACTCATTAGCCTGTCCGTTTTTGGATCCTCCTGCCTTTCATAACTTGTGTACTGGTCAGGCTCTTGGATATGGTCTGTTCTATACTCTCCTCCTGGAATCTTACCTAGTTATATCTAAAATGTGATATTTAAATACTATTAGAAAGTTATTTCAGTAGGAGAATGAGGTGGTCAAGACAAGAGTGATAGCTGTAGCAGTGAGATGAAAATGATAAATTCACAACACTTAGGTTTATGTCTTAGTCTTGACTTCTTTCCTCTTAAAACCTGTATGCCTAGTTTTTAAACATCTCCATTTAGGTATCTGGTAGGCATGCCAAAATTGTTTTGACTTTGCTTCCTAAATCTGCTTCTTCCCCTAGACATCTTCCTCTCAACAAATTCATCACTCATTTACTCAAGATTAAAAACTCAGAGGTCTTCCTGGATGCCATTCTTCACACCCCACATCTAATCCACGTGCAAGCTTTCTTTGTGATATATCTCACCTCCATTGGTGTAGCTCATGTCTTGGCTGCCACATTCTCTTACTGAAATAACGTCCTACATCTTTGCCTCTTGCAAGCCCCATAGGTCATTGTCCATACACAAGCTAGAGGGATTCTTTTAGTATATAAATCAGATTATATCATTTTCACAATCTTCAGTTGCTTCCTGTCAACCAGAATGAATTTATTTCATTCATGTCTCTATTCAAATGTCACATGCTCAAAGATGCTTTGACTGCAGACTCTAAACTATGTCTTGCATTTAAGTTACCCTGTATTCTGTACCTTAATTTTCTCCTATCATTTATTACTGTGCTATTACAGTATATGTTCATTTGTGTATTAACTGTTTCCTTCACTAGTATGCAAACTCCAAAAGCAAGAGTAGTTCAGCACTATACTGACAACTTTTATTTTTGCAGTTTAAAAACTTTTTCCAACTCTTATTTTAGATTCAGGGGGTACATGTGCAGATTTGTTAACTAGTTATATTTCATGAGTCTGAGGCTTGGGAGTATGAATGATCCTATCACCCAGGTACTAAGCGTAGTACCCAATAGTTTTCCAACCTTTCCCCCTCCCTTCCTCCCTCTTAGCACTCCCCAGTGTCTGTTACCATGTTTATGTCTGAGTACCCAATATTTAGTTTCCACTTCTAAGTGAGAACATGTGGTATCTGGTTTTCTGTTCCTGTGTTAATTTGCTTAAGATACTGACTTCCAGTTGCATCCATGTTGCTGCAAAGGACATGATTCTGTTTTTTTATGGCTGTATTGCTCCATGGTCTACATGTACCACCTTTTCTTTAGCACACCATCAATGGGCACCTAGATTGATTCCACGTCTGTGCTATGGTGAATAGTGCTGTGATGAACATATGAGTACATCTTTTTAGTCGATGAATTTTGCTTTTTGCTATATACCCAGTAATGTGATTGCTGGATAGTAGTTCTTTGTTTGTTCAAGACACCTCCAAACTACTTTCCACAGTGGCTGAACTAGTTTACATTTCTACCATCAGTGTGTAAGTGTCCTTTCTCTGCAATCCTGTCGGCATCTGTGTTTTTTGACTTTCTGATAACCATTCTTAATAATGTAAAATGCTACCTCGTTGTGGTTTTGATTTGCATTTGATTGGTGATGTGGAACATTTTTTAATATGTTGGTCACTTGTATGTCTTTTTTTGAGTCTGTTCATGTATTTTGCCCATTTTCAATGGATTTGTCTTCTGCTTATTCAATTGAGTTCCTTATAGAGTCTAGATACTAGATGTTTGTCAGATTAATAGTTTGTGAATATTATCTTCTCTGTAGGTGGGCCTGTTTGCTCTGTTGATTTCTTTGTGCAGAAGCTTTTTAGTTTAGGTCCCATTTGACATTTTCTTATTGCTATTGCTTTTGAGGACTTACTCTTAAATTCTTTTTCAAGACTGATGTATGGAATATTTCCTAGGTTTCCTTCTAGTTCTTAAATTTCTCTGCTTTATTTTTTGAGAAAAATCTTCCATAGCCCTTTGACATACATGTCTCTGACCTCGTATTTAAGTTTGAACTTCAAAGGCAAGTGAGGGGGTGGTTGTTTAGATGAGGAAAGTCCAAGTGTTTGGTAGCTGTGCAGAAACTGCTACATATGTTTAGATATTTCCATATAATTTGGGCAAGATTGGAGAGGAGGAAGAACACTGCATGGCTTTTCTTAACAATAGTAATTGTTGTGTGGTTTCTTTTTAATGGACTTTTTTGGGTCAGAGGTGATGCGGTGATGCAGTGTGCTGGTTTAGGATACCAACCTTGGAGTCTGAATTGGTTCTTGGACTTACAAGCTCTGTGATCTTGAGCAAGTTACTTAGCCTCTTTGCCTGTTTCCTCATCCATAAAATGAAGGTAATAAGAGTATATCACAGAATTGTGAAGATTAAACAAATGAAAATATTAAAATGTTTGGAGTAATACTTGACATACTGTACATGCTTATGTGTGAGCTATATTATCTGTAAAATAGCATCAGTTTTTCCTTTCAAATTGCCTTTATAAATACCACATACCTGAGAACATGTCTTATAAAATCATGCTACCTTATGCAATGTTAAATACTTTCATGTACATTGAGGAAAACTAACAGGCCTTGGGGGTTGACTTTATAGCTGGAAGGTGTCCTTGATGTCACCTTCTAAAATCTTAGATTGAAGATTTAAATGTAAGACTTCAAACTCTATCTTGAGTTACTTTTTAATGTTTTTGAGACAAGGTCTTGCTGTGTCTCCCGTATTGGAGTGCAGTGGCAGTCTCGGCTCACTGTAACCTCAGCCTCCTGGGCTCAAATGATCCTGCCTCAGCCTCCAGGAATGCATTGCCATGCCTAGCTAATTTTTGTAGGGACAGGGTTTTGCCATGTTGCCCAGGCTAGTCGAATTCCTGTGCTCAAGTGATCGACCTGCCTTGGCCTCCCAAAGTGCTGGGATTAAAGGCATGAACCCCTGTCCAGTCAAATTAATTTTTGTATGGGGTGAAAGGTTAAGGATCCAGTTTCGTTCCTCTGCATGTGGCTCACTAGTTATCCCAGCACCATATATTGAATGGGGTGGGAGGTCCCTTCCTCTTTGCTTATTTTTGTCAACTTGGGCAAAGATCAGAAGGCTGTTTGGTGTGCAGCTTTACTTCCCAGTTCTCTATTCTCTTGCATTGGTCTACACATTTGCCTATACACTGTTTGGGTTACTATAGCCTTATAGTTTGAAGTCAGGTAGGGTGACGCCTCCAACTTTGTTCCTTATATAAGCTTAAGATTGCTTTGGCTATCTATGCTCTTTTTCTGTTCCGTATGAATTTTGGACTACTTTATCCAATCCTGTGAAAAATGACATTGGTAGTTTGAAAGGAAAAACATCGAATCTGTGGATTTGTGTGGACAAGATAGTCAGTTTAATACTGATTCTTAGTCCATGAGCATGGAATGCTTTCCACTTGTTTGTGTAACCTATTTCTTTCAGAGGTGTTTTGTAGTTTGTTTTGTAAAGATCTTTCACCTTTTTGGCGAGATAAACTTATAGGTTTGTGTGCGTCTAAATGTTTCCTAATTTGGCGCTCAGGTTGCATGTTACTAGTGTTTAAAATTCTACTAATTTTTGTGTATTGACTTCATGTCCTGAAACTTTACTGCACTCATAAGTTCCAGTAGGCTTTTGATAGATGGAATCTTTAGGTTTTCCAGGTATAGAATAATATCTGTGAGGAGAGATAGTTTGGGTTCTTTTCCTATTTGGATGCTTTTTGTTTTTCTTAGTGTTCTGATTGTTAGCTTTTAAATATGTACTTCCAGCTTTTTCATACAGTACTCAATGGCTATTTGAGTAAGGGAGAAAATACTATTTTTTTAAATTATAACTATGACTTGTGAAACAGACCTCATTTCCTTTCTGTGGGATGCCATCAAATATGCAGATAAATTTTTCACATCTCTTTCAAAGATACAGTACTTCATTTGTGTTTTTTTGTTAACTTTTAATTTTCCTGAGTTCATTGTAGGTGTATATATTTATGGAGTAAATGAGGTACAGTAATACAGGCATGCAAAGTGTAATTACACCATTGTAAATGGGGTATTCATCTCAAGTGTTTATCCTTTGTGTTAGTCAAATTATACGTTCAGATAATGTACAGTTTCCGACTATAGTAACCTTGTTCTCTCAAATATTAGGTTTTATTTTCCAACTATTTTTCTTGTACCTGTTAACCATCCTCAACTTCCTCTGCTCCCACCTTACCCTTCCCAGCCTGTGGTAATCATCCTTCTACTGTCTCCATGAATTCAATTGTTTTTTTATTTTCAGATTTCACAAATAAGTTAGAACATGTGATGTTTGTCTTTTTATGCCTGGATTATTTTACTTAATAAAATAACCTCCAGTTCATCCATGTTGTTGGAAATCACAGGATCTCATTCAATTTTTATGGCTGAATAATACTCCATCATGCATAAGTACCATATTTTATCCATTCATTTATTGACAAACATTTAGATTGCTTCCATGTCTTAGGCATTGTGAACAGTGTTGCAGCAGGCTTAGGAGTGCAGATGTTTTTCAGTATACTGACTTATTTTCTTTTGGGTCTACACCCAGTAGAGGGATTGCTGGATTGTATGATAGCTCAATTTTTAGCTTTTTGAGTAATCGCCAAACTATTTTTTTATAGTAAGCATACTAATCTACATTCCCACCAACAGTGTATGTACGGGAGTTCCCTCTTCTCCACATCCTCTGCAGCATCTCACATTTTGCCTGTTTCTTGGATAAAGGCCATTTTAACTGGTGAGAGATGTTAGTTTTTATTTGCATTTCTGATAAATGTTAATACCTTTTTCATATTTGTGATTTGTAACTCTTTAATGAGTTGTTGAATTTGGTTTGCTAGTATTTTGTTAAGGAATTTTGCATGAATGTTCTTCAGGGATACTAGCCTGTAGTTTTATTTGATATGTCTGGTTTTGGTATCGTGGTAATACTTGCCTTTATAGAATGAGTTTGAAAGTATTTATTTCTTAAAAATTTTTTTTGGGACAATTTGAGTCAGATTGGTATTTTTTAAATGTTTGGGAGCAGTGAAGACATCAAATCCCAGGCTTTTCTTTACTGGAAGTATTTTTATTACAGCTTCGATTTCATTACTTCTGGTCTGCTCAGGTTATGGATTTCATGGTTGAATCTTGATAGGTTGTATGTTTCTATACACTTATTTCCTTTAGATTTTCCAATATATTAGCAAAGAGTTGTTCCTCTTTCAGTCTGTTATAGGTGACATGTAACTTTTTTTTTTTTTTTTAGAGATGACAGATCTTTTGACCTTGTTTTTCATTCATTTAGCCACTCTGTCCCTTGACTGGAGGGTTTAGTTCATTTATATTCAATGTCATTATTGAAAAGTAGTTATTCCTGCCATTTTGTTTTGTGGTGGTTTTGTGATCTTTTCCTCCTTTTCATCCTCCCTCTCTTCCTTTTAGTGTATCTTCTCTGCTGGCATGATTTAATGTCTTGATTTTTATTTTTTGTATATGTCATGTTTTTTGACCTCACATTACCATGAGGCTTACAAATACAATCTTGGAATCCATTATTTTAAACCGATAAAAACTTAACACTGAGTGCAAACAAACTTACAAAAACTAATAACCTTACACTTTAGTTTCATCCCCATGCTTTTAAACATTTTGTTCTATTTGTCTTGTACTGTGTAGGTCTTGAAAAGCTGTTTATTTTTGATTGGTTCATTATCTAGTCTCTGTGTAAGATAAGTAGTTTCTATACCACAACTACAGAGTCATAAGTCTATTTTTCTATGTGCCTATCACCGGTGACTTTTGTACCTTCATGTGATTTCTTCTTGCTCATTAGCGTTCTTATCTTTCAGATTGAAATTCCTCAGGTTTTGCTTGCCTAGAAGGTCTTAATTTTTCCTTAATGGTTGAAGAAATTTTTTTCTAGATATATTCTAGGGTAAAAGTGTGGTCCTTTTTTATTCAGCACTTTATATCATGCCACTCCTTCTTGGCCTGTAAGATTTCCACTGAAGTCTGCTGCCAGATACATTGGAGCTACATTGTATATTCTTTTTTACTTGGTGCTTTTAGTATTGTTTCTTTATCCTTGACCTCTGGAAGTTCTATTAAATGCCTTGATGTATTCTTTGGGTTAAATCTGCTTGGTATCCTATAACCAGCTGGTATTCTTGTACTTAGATATTCATATATTTCTCTAGATTTGGAAGGTTCTCTGATATCCCTTTGAATAAACTTTCTACCCCTATCTTTCTCTAACTCCTCTTTAAGGCTAATAACACTTGGATTTGTGTGTTTGAGTTTTGTTTTTTTTAGATCTTGTAGACATGATTTATCCTATTTTTTTTTCTGACTATATAATTTCAAATAACCTGCTTAAAGCTCACTAATTCATTTTTCAATTGTGCTATTAAGAGGCTCTGATGCATTCACCACTATATCAGTTGCATTTTTCACTTACAATTTCCGCTTCATTCTTAATTTTAATCTTTGTTAAATTTATCTGATAGAATTCTAAATTCCTTCTATTGAATTTCCTTGAGTTTCTGCAACACAGCTCTCATGAATACTGCCTGAAAGGTTACAAATCTGTTTCTCAGGGGTTTGTCCCTGGTGCCTTATTCAGTTCATTAGGTGATGTCATGTTTTCCTGGTCTTGATGTTTGTTTTGGGGCATTGAAGAGTTAGGTATTGTATTCTTCATAGTCTGGCCCTTTTCATGCTCCCTCTTGTGAAGGCTTTGAAAGTATTCAAAGTGGCTTGAGCCCCAAGTCCAGTAAATGCTGTGTTTTGCAATCTGTTAGAAGTACTGCCTTGGTGGTCCTGGATAAGATGTGGAAGAACTCTCTAGATTATCCGGCAGGGAGTCTTCTTTTCCCTCACTTTCCTCCAGATTCTCCGTGCTGAGCCACCTGGAACTGTGGGTTTGGTGATGAAAGCACCCTTATGGCTACCACCACTGGAACTGCACTGGGTCAGACCAGAAGCCTGCACAGTACTGGGTCTCACCCAAGGCCCACTGTAACTGCTATCTGGCCACCACTTATTTCATTCAAAGCTTCAGGGCTCTATGATGAGCAGGTGGTAAAGCCAGCCAGTTTTGTGTCCTTTCAGGGCAGTGAGTTTCCCTAGTCCCTGGGCAGGTCCAGAGATGCTATCTGGGAACCAGAGATTGGAAT
>JAPYYA010004860.1:0-11361 GCA_028533165.1 Leontopithecus rosalia | reverse complement strand
TGCAGTTTACCCATCTGACAAAGGGCTGATATCCAGAATTTACAAAGAACTAAAAGAGATTTACTAGAACAAAACAAACAAGCCCATTCAAAAGTGGGCAAAGGATATGAATGGACACTTTACAAAAGAAGACATATAAGAGGCCAACAAGCATATGAAAAAACGCTCATCATTGCTGGTCATTAGAGAAATGCAAATCAAAACTACATTGAGATACCATCTCACACCAGTGAGAATGACGATCATTAAAAAACCTGGAGACAACAGATGCTGGAGAGGATGTCGAGAAATAGAAACACTTTTACACAGCTGGTGGGAGTGTAAATTAGTTCAACCATTGTGGAAGACAATGTGCTGATTCCTCAAGGACCTAGAAATAGAAATTCCATTTGACCCAGCAATCCCATTACTGGGTATATATCCAAAGGATTATAAATCGTTCTACTATAAGGACATATGCAAACGAATGTTCATTGCAGCACTGTTTACAACAGCAAAGACCCGGAACCAACCCAAATGCCCATTGATGATAGACTGGACAGGGAAAATGTGGCACATAAACACCATGGAATATTATGCAGCCATCAAAAACGATGATTTCATGTCCTTTGTAGGGACATGGATGAACCTGGAGGCCACCATTTTCAGCAAACTGACACAAGAACAGAAAAAGAAATACTGCATGTTCTCACTCATAGGTGGGTGTTGAACAATGAGAACACATGGACACAGGGAGGGGAGCGTCACACACAGGGGTCTGTCAAGGGGAATTAGGGAAGGGACAGTGGGGAATGGGGAGCTGGGGAGAGATAGCATGGGGAGAAATGCCAGATATAGGCGAAGGGGAGGAAGGCAGCAAATCACACCGCCACGTGTGTACTTATGCAACTATCTTGCATAGGTAAGGACTTCATGACCAAAACACCAAAAGCATTAGCACTCCAGCCTGGGCAATAGACCAAGACTCCATCTCAAAAAAAAAAAAAAGTGTCACTTCTTCCCCCTTTGTCCTCTCTCTCTCTCTCTCTCTCTCTCTCTCTCTCTCTCTCTCTGTCTCTCTCTCTCTCTCTGTCTCTCTCTCTCATCCCTGTCACTGTGGGAAAATTATCCTTGCTTCCCCTTTGCCTTCTGCCATGATTGTAAGGTTCCTGAGGCCTCCCAGTCAGACTTCCTGTTAAGCCTGCTGAACTGTGAGTCAATAAAACCTCTTTTCTTCATAAATTACCAGTCTCAGGTAGTTCTTTATAGCAATGTGAAAACAGACTAATATAAAGTCTGGTTATGGTGTCAGGGTAATACTGGCATCACAGAATAAATTTGGAAGTGTTCCCTCCTCTCTTGGAATGGTTTCATATTAGTTCTTCATTAAATATTTGGTAAACTTCAGGAGTGAAGCCATCAGGTCCCTGGTTTTTCTTTGCTGGGAGACATTTTATTACAGCTTCAATCTTATTACTTGCTATTGGTCTGTTCCAGTGTTGGATTTCTTCACAGTTCAATTTTGATAGGTTAAATAAGTCTAGGAACGTCTCCATTTATTCTAGGCTTTCCAACTTATTGGCATATAATTGCTCATAGTAGTCTCTAATGATCATTTGAATTTCTGCAATATCAGTTGTAATGATGTCTTTTTCATCTCCAATTTTACTTATTTGTGTATTCTCTCTTTTTTCTTAAGCTGGCTAAAAGTTTGTCAGTTTTTTTATCTTTTCAAAAAGCCAATTTTTATTTTATTAATTTTTTGTATTTTTTATTATTTTAAATTTAACTTTTATTTTAAGTTCACATAAATGAAAATATGTGGTATTTGGTTTTCTGTTCCTGTGTTACTTTGCTAAGGCTAATGACATCCACCACTATCCATGTTGCTGCAAAGGCATAATCTCATTTTCTTTTATGGATGCATAGCATGCCAAGTGTATAAGTACCATATTTTCTTTATCCAGTCTACTCTTGATGGGCATTTAGATTGATTCTATGTCTTTGCTATTGTGAACAGTGCTGCAATAAATATACATGTGTATGTGTCTTCATGATAGAATTACTTATGTTCCTTTGGGTATATACCCAGTATCAGGATTGCTAGGTCAAATGGTATTTCTCTCTTTAGGTCTTTGAGGAATCATCACACTGCCTTCCACAATGGATGAACTAATATACACTACCACCAACAGTGTAAAAGTGTTCCTTTTTCTGCATAAGTTCACCAGCATCTGTTAATTTTTGACATTTTAATAATAGTTGTTGGTATTTCTGTTTTTAAGTCTTTGAGAAATTGTCACACTGCCTTTCACAGTGAATGAACTAATTTACACTCCCACCAGCAGTGCAAAAATGTTCCTTTTTCTCAACAAGTTCACCAGCATCTGTTATGTTTGGCTTTTTAATAGCAATTCTGACTAGTGTGAGATGATACCTAAATGTGGTTTTGATTTACATTTCTCTAATGATCAGTGATAAGAAAAAGTTTTATATGCTTGTTGGTCATGCAAATGTCTTTTGAGAAGTGTCTGTTCATGTCTCTTGCCCATTTTTTAATTGGGTTGTTTGGTTTTTCTCTTATCAATTTGTTTAAGTTTTTATAGATATTAGATATTAGACTTGTGTCAGATGGATAGCTTGCAAAAATTTTCTCCTATTCTATACACTGTCTGTTGACTCTATTGCTAGTTTCTTTTGCTGTGCAAAAGTTATTTACTTTAACTAGATCCCATTTGTCAACTTTTTCTTTGGTTGCAATTGCTTTTGGCATCTTTGTCATGATATGTTTGCCTATTCCTGTGTCCAGAATAGTACTGCCTAGATTGTCTTCTAGGGTTGTTACAGTTTTGTGTTTTATATTTAAGTCTTTAATCCATCTTGAGCTAATTTTTGTATATGGCATAAGGAAGGGATTCAGTTTCAATCTTCTGCATATGGCTAGCCAGATATCCCAGCACCATTTATTAAATAAGGAGTCCTTTCCCCGTTGCTTGTGTTTATCAGGTTTGTCAGAGATTAGATAGTTTTAAGTGGGTAGCCTTATTTCTGGGTTCTCTAACCTGTTCCATTGGTCTATATATCTGGTTTTGTGTAAGTACCATGTTGTTTTGGTTACTATAGGCTTGTAGTGTAGTTTGAAGTCAGATAGGGTGATACTTCCAGCTCTGTTCTATTTAGAATTGCTTGGCTATTCAGTCTTTGTTGTTTTTTTCTATGAATTTTTAAATGCTGTCTTTTAGATCTGTGAAGAGTATCATTGGTAGTTTAACAGGAATATCTTTGAATCTGTAAATTTCTTTGGGCAGTATAGTCATTTTAACAATATTGAATCTTCCTAACCATGTGCATGTAATGTTTTTCCATTTGTTTGTGTACCAATTTCTTTCAGCAGTGTTTTGTAGTTCTCCCTGTAGAGATCTTTCACCTCCCTGGTTATCTGTATTCTTTGGTAATTTTGTGCTTGTGTGACAATTGTGAATGGAATTATGTTCCTGATTTGGCTCTCACCTGGACTGTTGTTGGTTTATAGGTTTTCTAGTAATTTTTGCACATTGATTTTGTATCCTGAGACTTTGCTAAAGTTTTTCTGTTTTGTTTTGTTTGTTTTTTTGTGGGGGATGGAATCTTGCTGTGTTGCCCGGCTGGAGTGCAGTGGCGCAATCTTGGCTCACTGCAACCTCCACCACCCAGGTTCAAGCAATTCTCCTGCCTCAGCCTCCTGAGTAGCTGGGACTACAGGCACATGCCACCAAGTCCAGCTAATTTTTGTATTTTTAGTAGAGATGGGGTTTCACCATGTTGGCCACGATGGGCTCGATCTCTTAAACTCATGATCCGCTCACCTCAGCCTCCCAAAGTGCTGGGATTACAGGTATGAGCCACCGCGTTCGGCCTGCTGAAGTTTTTTTATCGGCTTAAGAAGTCTTTGAGCCCAGACAATGGGGTTTTCTAGATACAGGATCATGTCATCTGCAAACAGGAATAGTTTAACTTCCTCTTTTCCTATTTTGATGCCCTTTATTGTTTCTCTTTCCTGATTGTCTTGACCAGGAATTCCAATATTATGTTTAATAGGAGTGGTGAAAGAGGGCATCCTTGTCTTCTTCCAGTTTTCAAGAGAATGCTTCCAGCTTTCCCCATTCAGTATAATGTTGACTATGGGTTTGTCATAGATGGCTCTCATTATTTTGAGGTATGTTCCTTCAATGCCTCATTTATTCAGAATTGTTAACATGAAGTGTGTTGAATTTTATCAAAAGCCTTTTCTGCAACTATTGAGATGATTATAGAGTCTTTGTCTTTAGTCCTGTTTATGTGATTAATCAGGTTTATCGATTTGTGTATGTTGAAACAACCTTGCATCCCAGGGATAAAGCCTAATTGATTGTGGAGGATTAGCTTTTTGATGTGCTGCTGGATTTCATTTGCAAATATTTTGTTGACCATTTTTGCATCAATATTCATCAAGGATATTGGCCCAAATTTTTGTTGTTGTGTCTCTGCCAGGTTTTGGTATCAGGATAGTGCTGGTCTCATAGAATGAGTTGGAGAGGAGTCCTTCCTCATCGATTTTGTGTAATAGTTTCAGTAGGTATGATACAAGCTCTTCTTTGTATATCTGGTAGAACTCAGTTGTGAATCCATCTGGTCCTGGGCTTTTCGGTAAACTATTACTGACTTAATTTCAGAGTTTATTCTTGGTGTGTTCAGGGATTTAATTTCTTTCTGGTTTAGTCTTGGGAGGGTGTAGGTGCCCAGGAATTTAGCCATTTCTTCTATAGTTTCTAGTTTATATACAGATATTTATAATATTCTCTGATTGTTATTTCTATTTCTGTGGGGTCAGTGGTAATGACCCCTTGTAGTCTGATTGTGTTCATTTGGATTGTCTCATTTCTTCATTATTAGTCTAGCTAGCAGTCTATCTATTTTATTAATTTTTTCAGAAAAACAGCCTCCAAATTTGTTGATTTTTGAATGGTTTTTCATGTCTCAGTCACTTTCAGTTCAGCTCTGATTTTGGTAATTTCTTGCCTTCTGGTAGCTTTGGGATTAGGTTGCTCTTGGTTCTCTAGTTCTTTTAGTTATGATATTAGATTGTTAAATTGACATCTTTCTAAATTTTTGATGCAGGCATTTAGCGCTAGAAGTTTCCTGCTCAACAATGACATAGCTGTGTCCCACAGATTCTGGTATGTTGTTTCTTTTTCCTCATTAGTTTTAAAGAATTTCTCCATTTCTGCCTTAATCCATTATTTACCCAAAAGTAATTCAAGAGCAAGTTATTTGATTTCCATGTGATTGTATGGTTTTGAGTGAATGTCTTAGTCTTGATTTCTAATTTGATTGTGCTGTGATCTGAGAGATTGTTATGATTTCAGTTCTTTTTCATTTGCTGAGCAGTGTTTTACTTCCAATTACATGATTGATTTTGGAGTATGTGCCATGTGACAATGAGAAGAATGTATATTCTGTTGTTTTGGGGTGGAGAGTACTCTAGATGTGTGTATCAGGTCCATTTTACCCAGTACTCAGTTCAGGTCCTGAATATCTTTGTTAATTGTCTTTCTCAATGATCTGTCTGACATTATCTTTGGGGTGTGAATGTCTCCCACTATTATTGTGTGTAAGTCTAAATCTCTTGGAGGGTCTCTAAGAACTTGTTTTATGAATGTGGTTGCTTCTGTGTTGGGTACATATATATCTGGGATAGTTAGATCTTCTTTAATTGAATGCTTTCCATTATGTAATGCCCTTCTTTGTGTTTTTTGACCTTTGTTGGTTTAAAGACTGTTTTTTCTGCAACTAATACTGCAATCCTGGTTTCTGTTTTTCATTTGCTTGGTAGATTTTCCTCTATTCCTTTTTTTGAGCCTATGTGTGTCATTGCATGTGAGATGGGTCTCTTGAAGACAGCATGTCAATTAGTCTTGGTTCTTTATTCAGTTTGCCACTCAATGTCTTTTAATTGGGACATTTAGTCCATTTACTTTCAATGTTAATATTGATATATGTGGATTTGATTCTATTATGATGAAGTTAGCTGGTTATTTTGCAGACTTCATTATCTGGTTACTTTATAGCATCACTGGTTTGTGTATTTTGGTGTGTTTTTGTAGTGGCCAGTAATCGCCTTTCCTATCCATATTTAGTGTTTCCTTCAGGACCTCTTGTAAAGCAGATTTGGTGGTGGTAAGGAATCTGTTCAGCATTTGCTTGTCTGAAAAGGATTTTATTTATCCTTCACTTATGAAGCTTAGTTTGGCCAGACATGAAATTCTGAGTTGAAATTTATTTTAAGAGTGCTAAATATTGGCTCCCAATCTCTTCTGGCTTATAGGGTGTCTGCTGAGAGGTTCACTGTTAGTCTAATGGGCTTCCCTTTTAAGTGACCTGACCTTTTCTCTAACTGCTATTAACTTTTTTTCTTCATTTTGACCTCAGAGAACCTGATGTCTTGAGGATAATCTTGTGAAGTATCTTACTATGTTCTCTACATTTCCTAAATTTGAATGTTGGCTTCTCTCTCTAGGTTGGGGAAGTTCTCATGGATGATAGCCCAAAATTTGTTTTCTAAGTTGGTTCCATTCTCCACATCTCCTTCAGGGACATCAATAATTTGTTGATTTAGCCTCTTTACATAATCTCATATTACTTCCAGGTTTTGTTCATTTCTTTTTATACTTTATTTTCTATTTTTCTCTGACTGTCATATTTCAGAAAGCCAGTCTTCAGGCTCTGAGATTCTTTCCACTGCTTGGTTTATTCTATTAATCCTTGTGATTGCATTATGAAATTCTTATCATGTGTTTTTGAGCTTTATCAGGTCAGTTACATTCTCTTCTATACTGGTTATTTTATCTGTCAGCTCCTGCATTGTTTTAGCATAATTCTTAGCTTTCTTGGATTGGGTTTCAATGTACTCCTATAGCTCAATGATCTTTATTCTTATCTATATTCTGAATTATGTTTTTGTCATTTCAACCATCTCAGCTCAGTTTAGAACCCTTGCCAGAGAAGTAATGCGATCATTTGGAGGAAATGAGGTACTCTGTGTTTTTGAGTTGTCGGGGTTCTTGCATTGGTTCTTTCTCATTTCTGTAGGCTTATCTTAATTCAGTCTTTGAGATTACTGACCTCTGGATGGGTTTTTTTTTTTCTTATATCCTATTTGAAGACCTCCAGGGTTTAATTGTAGTCTAAGGTGGATTCAGCTAACTGGCTTCATTTCTGGAAGATTTTAGGGGATTTACACTCAGTTCCCAACTCTTTGACTGCATGCTCTCTTTGAGGGAATTGTACTGGACCCCAACATTGTTCTGTGGTCCCTCAAGGTTAGGAATCCACTGTCCTAGAGGGGTTAAGGTGCTCTCAGGTTGCTGGTCACTGCAATCTGACTAGCAATCTGAGAGCAGCTTGAGTGCTCCTCAGAGACCACCCTTTAGCTGAGACCACCCTTCTATGGTAGTCTCAGCTAAAGTATTTTATAGTGCAGTGACAGCAGTATCTGTCCTCCTTTGATGTGCCAGCAGCAGCAGTAGTGGTCAAGCAGCAGCAGGGTGCTAGGGTATGTCAGGGTGCCTGCTTTCCTGTGGGCACTCACCACAGTGGCAAAGGTAATGCAACTGGGGTGTGGGTGGGAGACCCTGCTAGTGACTGTGTGCACAGTGGTGCTGGTGTTGATGTTGGCTCAGGTACGGGATGCTGGTGGGCACAAGTCTGTGTGCCTTCTAAGTGTCCCACAAGCAGAACTGGTCACTCAGAGTAGGGGAAGAGCCACTGTTCTCTGTGCCTAGTTTCACTCCCATATCAGTGTTAGCACAAGGGCAGGGTGCTGGTACAGACAAGGTTGGCTGCCTCTGTGCCCACTAAGTCTCCATCTGCAATGGCAGTCTGCAAGGGGACAGGGAACAGACTGCACTTCTGCTGCTGATGGCAAAATAAGCAAAACCTACTTGTGCAGACATGTACCAGCAAAGCAATATGGGGAGTTGCCATGGGTCCTGCAGAAGCTTCAGTGTGGGGAGGGGCCATGGGGGCTGCCCCACTGGTGCACTCTGCCAGTTACACATGGTCTACCAGCACAGAAGCTATATTGTAGGCCCTTCCACTGGGCACCCAGGGTTGCCCTGTAAGTAAGTGTGGCCCAGCTGGGGCGCCAAGATAGACAGCAGAACAAGAACAAGCAGACTGGCCCATCCAATGGGTTAGACTACCCTTCAGAGTTCAGGACCAATAGTTCCTCTAGGGCTAAAGTTTCCTATGGGAGCAAGTCGAACTTAGGGAGATGGCCATCCCCAGCCATGCTCCACTACAGCTGCTTCCACATCAAACCCACTGGACTCCACATCAGCTGGTTTGCTGCTCCTACCACTTCTCCAACTAGCTCTCTCTGCCATCTTGAGTGTCCACGATGGTAAAGCAGTCTCCTGCCAGGATTCCAGAGGCTCACAACAAGAGAAAGTTGCTGCTTGTCAGTTCAACTCATTCATTTTCCAGGAGCCATTGGGGGCCAGGAATGAGTTCAGGTGCACAGTAGCCCATGTAGGCTTCCCAGCTGCCTTCTCCATCTGACCAGCTTCTGTGTCATCCCTTCATCCACTCTGAGTATCTGTTGGTAGTACTCAGGTCATCCTGTCCCTCACTGGCAGAGTCAGCCATCATTTCCCAGCTTCTGGATGTACTCACAGCAGCCCCTCAAGTATCTCTCAGTACCTTCAGGTCATAGGAGTACAAAGGCTATGGCAGAGTCACATGAGCCTCATGGAGCAGAGGACATGGAACAATAAAGACAGGAACAAAGCTAGGTGTGTAGGCACCAGGAGACCAAAAAAGTGAATTTTTTTAAAATTTAAATTTTATTTATTCCTGCTCTAATCTTTATTATTTCTTTCTGTCTATTAATTCTAGGTTGTGTTTGCTCTTGCTTTTCTAGGCTCCTTGAGATGCATAGTTATGTTGCTAATTTGAAGTTTTTCTACTTTTTGATGTAGGTGCTTATTGTAGTACACTTTCTTCTTAATAATGCTTCCACTGTATGTTGTAGGTTTTGATATGTTGTGTTTCCATTTTCATCTGTTTTAAGAAATTTTTTAATTTCCTTCCTAATTTATTCATTGACCCACCAGTCATTCAGAGACATATTTTTAATTTCCAAGTCTTTGCATAGTTTCTGAAGTTCCTCTTGTTACTGATTTCCAGTTGTATTCCACTGTGATCAGAGAAGACACTTGATATGATTTTATTTTTTGAATTTTTTAAAATTTGCTTTGTGGCCTAACATGTGATCTATCCTTGAGAATATTCCAAATGCTGAGGCAAATAATGTATATTCTGCAGGTACTGGATGAAATGTTCTGTAAATACCTATTAGGTCCATTTGATCTATTGTGCAAATTAAGTCCTATGTTTCTTTGTTGATTTTTCTATCTGAATGATCTGTCCAATGCTGAGAGTAGACTGTTGAAGTCTCCATCTATTACTGTATCAGGGTTTATCTCTCTCTATAGTTCTCATAATATTCCCCTAATATATTTAGGTGTTCCAGTGCTGGGTGCATATATATTTACAGTTGTATCCTCTTCCTGAATTGACCTATTTATCATTACATAATGACCTTCTTTGTCTCCTTTGGTAGTTTTTATGTTGATATCTATTTTGTCTGATATAAACGTAGTTACTTCAGTTCTTTTTTGGTTTTCACTGTCATGAAATAGCTTTCAGTATCCCCTTATTTTCAGTGTATATGTGTCTTTATTTTATTTTATATTTTTATTTCGTTATAGGTTTTGGGGTACATGTGCAGAACATGCAAGATAGTTGCATAAGTACACACATGGCAGTGTGTTTTGCTGCCTTCCGCCCCTTCACCCACATTTGGTATTTCTCCCCATGCTATCCCTCCCCAGCTCCCCCCCCACTGTCCCTCCCCTATTCCCCCCAATAGACCCCAGTGTGTAGTGCTCCCTTCCCCGTGTCCATGTGTTCTCATTGTGCATCACCCACCTATGAGTGAGAACATGCAGTATTTCATTTTCTGTTCTTGTGTCACTTTGCTGAAAATGATGTTCTCCAAATTCATCCATGTCCCTACAAAGGACATGAATTCATCATTTTTGATTGCTGCATAATATTCCATGTTGTATATGTGCCACATATTCCCAGTCTAGTCTATCATCAATGGGCATTTGGGTTGGTTCCAGGTCTTTGTTATTGTAAACAGTGCTGCAATGAACATTCATGTGCATGTGTCCTTATAGTAGAATGATTTATAGTCCTCTGGATATATACCCAGTAATGGGATTGCTGGATCAAGTGGAATTTTTCTAAGTCCTTGAGGAATCGCCACACTGTCTTCCACAATGGTTGAACTAATTTACACTCCCACCAGCAGTGTAAAAGTGTTCCTATTTCTCCACATCCTCTCCAGCATCTGTTGTCTCCAGATTTTTTAATGATCACCATTCTAACTGGTGTGAGATGGTATCTCAATGTGGTTTTGATTTGCATTTCTCTAATGACCAGTGATGATGAGCATTTTTTCATATGTTTGTTGGCCTCATAGATGTCTTCTTTTGTAAAGTGTCTGTTCATATCCTTTGCCCATTTTTGGATGGGCTTGTGTGTTTTTTTCTTGTAAATCTGTTTGAGTTCTTTGTAAATTCTGGATACAAGCCCTTTGTCAGATGGGTAAACTGCAAAAATTTTTTCCCATTCTGTTGGATGCCGATTAACTCTAGTGACTGTTTCTTTTGCCATGCAGAAGCTGTGAAGTTTGATTAGGTCCCATTTGTCTATTTTGGCTTTTGTTGCCAATGCTTTTGGTGTTTTGGTCATGGAGTCCTTGCCTACTCCTATGTCTTGAATGGTTTTGCCTAGATATTCTTCTAGGGTTTTTAATGGTGTTAGGTCTTATGTTTAAGTCTTTACTCCATCTGGAGTTAAGTTTAGTGTTAGGTGTCAGGAAGGGGTCCAGTTTCTGCTTTCTGCACATGGCTAGCCAGTTTTCCCAACACCATTTATTAAACAGGGAGTCCTTTCCCCATTGCTTGTTTTTGTCAGGTTTATCAAAGATTGTATGATTGTAGATATGCTGTGTTGCCTCCGATGCCTCTGTTCTGTTCCATTGGTCTATAGCTCTGTTTTGATACCAGTACCATGCTGTTTTGATGACTGCACCCTTGTAGTATAGTGTGAAGTCCGGTAGTGTGATGCCTCCTGCTGTGCTCTTTTTGCTTAGAATTGACTTGGCTATGCGGGCTCTCTTTTGGTTCCATATGAAGTTCAAGGTGGTTTTTTCCAGTTCTGTGAAGAAAGTCAGTGGTAGCTTGATGGGGATAGCATTGATTCTGTAAATTACTTTGGGCAGTATAGCCATTT
>JAPYYA010004859.1:0-11362 GCA_028533165.1 Leontopithecus rosalia | reverse complement strand
AAACCCTAGAAGAAAATCTAGGCAAAACCATTCAGGACGTAGGAATATACAAGGACTTCATGACCAAAACACCAAAAGCATTGGCAGCAAAAGCCAAAATAGATAAATGGGACCTCATCAAACTCCACAGCTTCTGCCCGACAAAAGAAACAGTCACTAGAGTGAATCAGCAACCAACAGAATGGGAAAAAATTTTTGCAGTTTACCCATCTGACAAGGGGCTGATATCCAGAATTTACAAAGAACTCAAACCGATTTACAGGAAAAAAACAAACAAGCCCATCCAAAAATGGGCAAAGGATATGAACAGACACTTTACAAAAGAAGACATACATGAGACCAACAAACATAAAAAAATGCTCATCATCACTGGTCATTAGAGAAATGCAAATTAAAACTACATGGAGATACCATCTTACGCCAGTTAGAATGGTAATCATTAAAATATCTGGAGACAACAGATGCTGGAGAGGATGTGGAGAAATAGGAACACTTGTACACTGTTGGTGGGAGTATAAATTAGTTCAACCATTGTGGAAGACAGTGTGGTGATTCCTCAAGGACCTAGAAATAGAAATTCCATTTGACCCAGCAATCTCATTACTGGGTATATATCCAAAGGAGTATAAATCAGTCTGCTATAAGGACACATGTACACAAATGTTAATTGCAGCACTGTTTACAATAGCAAAGACCTGGAACCAACCCAAATGCCCATCCATGATAGACTGGACTGGGAAAATGTGGCACATATACACCATGGAATATTATGCAGCAATAAAAAATGACGAGTTCGTGTCCTTTGTAGGGACATGGATGAATCTGGAGAACATCATTCTCAGCAAGCTGACACAAGAACAGAAAATGAAATACTGCATATTCTCACTCACCGTTGGGTGATGAACAATGAGAACACATGGACACAGGGAAGGGAGTACTACACACTGTGGTCTATTGGGGGGAATAGGGGAGGGACAGTGGCGGGGGGAGCTGGGGAGGTATAGCCTGGGAGAAATGCCAGATGTGGGTGAAGGGGAGGAAGGCAGCAAAACACACTGCCATGTGTGTACCTATGCAACTATCTTGCATGTTCTGCACATGTACCCCAAAACCTAAAATGCAATTTAAAAAAGTAAATATAGTATAGAGAAAAAAAGAGAACAAATACTGTGGGATCCCACTTATATGAGGTACCTAGGATAGCCAATTTCATAAAGATGGTAATTAGAACAGAGGTTGCCAACAGCTGAGGAGGGGAGGGGGTGAGAGTTGGTGTTTAAGGAGCACAGAGCATCAGCTGGGGGAATTAAAAAGTTCTGGAGCGGGAGGTGCTGATGGTTGCACAGCAATGTATATGCACTTACCGTCCCAGAACCGTCCACTCAGAATGGCTAAATGGCACATGGTATGTTACCTACCACAATAAAAAATAATTTTAAAAATTAATACGTGCAGAAAAAAAAGAAAAAGAAACCAGTGCTCTCTATAAAACACACCTTGGGAAATATTGGGCTATGGCATGAGGAGCTCCATTTGAAATAGGTTATCCACATGAAATAAAAAGGATACAAGGGAGAACATTTGTTTCTTTGTATCCACTTTTGTTTGGAAATATTGTTTTGAACAATTGTTTAAATTGAAATAGTAATATTTTTGCATAGCATGTAACATTAGCTTTTCCAGAATAGTTTCATCTGTATTTCTTCTTTTTATTACCAAGGAACCTTGTGATGGTACTTCAGATAGCTGTATTCAGTTCTACAGTTGAATAAACTGATACATAGAGAAGGTGAATACCTTTTACCCTCAGGATAAGCTAAGTAGGGGGATCAGAAAACTAGGCCACACAGGCCAAATCTGACCTACAGCCTGTTTTTGTACAGTCTGGAAACTAAGGATATATATCTTTAAAGAGGAAGAAAAGAGAAAAGAATATGTGGCAGAGACCATATGCAGCCCACAAAACCTAAAGTATTTAGTGTCACACCTTTTGCAGAAAAATTTTGCCAGCCCCTGGACTAGGTTATATGGTTATGTTGTGGTAACAAATGATACTCATGTCTTAGTGATTCTGCCCAACAGTATATATTTCTTGCTGATGCTACCTGCCTAAGACAAGTTGTCAGGAGTCTCTGCTTAGCACAATCACTCAGGAACCTAGGCTGCAAGAAACCTCATGTCATTATGTGCTTCATGGTCACCTCTGCAATAAGGAGATGTGATGAGCTGCATCCTGGCTTTCAGAATTTCCACCTGGGTGTGAAACACTCCACTTCTGCTCAAGATTCACTGGCCAACCAAGTCACATGGCCTCATCTAACTTCAGAGGTGGGGAAATACAGTCTTACCTTATGCCTGGAAGAATGAAACCCAAAAATATTTGGTGAACAACAATATTAATACTAGATACACTCGTGTGTGTGTGTGTGTGTGTGTGTGTGTGTGTGTGAAAAGCTAGTTCAGCAAGTGAGGTGCTGGAATCCATAGCCTATGGATTTTTTACTGATTTTCTTCATACATACATATAAGGTGTAGATATATAGTGATACAGTTTGACTCTGTGTCCCCACCCAAATCCCACCTCGAATTGTAATCTTCACGAAGTTCCTCCTTCACTCCTTTCTCTCTTGTTGCCTGCTTCCTCTTCTCCTTCTGCCATGATTGTATATTTCTGGAGGCCTCCCCAGCCATGTGGAACTGTGAGTCAATTAAACCTCTTTCCTTTTTAAATTACCCAGTCTCAGGTATTTCTTTATACCAGTGTGAAAATGGACTAATTCATATAAGAACCCCTATTATATATTGATACGTAGATTTCTCTATTTTCATATATTGAATTCTTATAAATATATCTACTATATATTCTATTTGAATTCACATATATAAATATATATATATTGGAGATCTCTCCATAGCTATGTATTTATCTATGGATATATATTTTACTTATATTGAATAATATAAAATTCACTGTATAATCTATAAAATAGGATTTCCATATATATAGTAGAGATATCTCTATCTGTCTCTGTGTGTATATATATATATTTAGAGAGAGGGAAAAATCAATCAGGTTTCATAAGACACATGTCGGGTTTCAGGTTTGTGTATACACATATGAGCATACTCTGCATTATGCTGTTGATCACCAATTATACACAGACAGTGCACATGAGAAAGGTGTATATGTGTATGTAATCAAGACTCCATTATGTGCAAGTTACAAAAGGAACATGAAAAAATAAATTTAAACTTTCTTTTGAAGTGTAGTTTTCTGGTGTCAAAGGGTTTAACATTTCTTGGCGTACAACAGTGTACATTATCTTATATTAACATGTTCCCTCCAAAGATGTTTAAAAATTCAATAATACAAATTTTACTTCAAAGCTCACAATTTTAGGGAGCTCTTTTCCAAAAGAGAAGAAAAGAAAGAAGGAAGAGAGTTCTAGTAATGTGAATGATCAGCTTCTGGTTACATCTTTGAAAGCTGGATCTTGTGTATAATAAAAATGCTTAAAGGTGTCTCAAGTTTTTAAGCAGCACGAAATACTTGGAGAATTATAAGACAATACATATTAGCATTAGAAGAAAACCAACAGCTGATTCTAAGGGAGGGAGACTAGAATCTACCTCCTTATTTTATCACTGAAGATGGTAAAATTGGTAATGACATATCCAAAGTGCAAGATTCTTACAAGTTTTTTAGTTTTTGGATTCTCTCTCAACCGTGTTCTTCTTCTCTTAGATAAAACTTTTTTTTCTATGTAAAAGCCCTAGTTTGGAATTATGCTCAATGGATTTTTGTATGATTTCATGTTGAAAATTGTTGCTCTGAGTGACAAAGGGAAGCCTGCTTCCTCCATCCCCAAAACAGTCTACTTGGTTTTTAAAAGTCATTGTGAATGTACAGCATCCTTACCACACGGCTGCATGCACAAGACCAAGCTGTCTCTGAAAGAATTCCACACCTGACAAGATGCTGGCCACACCTTTCTTGGCTCAGAGACAAAGCAAGGAAATTGTGAATGGTAAGTAATTGAAGAAATCATTTTATTTCTCTTCATGTATGTTTCCTTTCTTAGATCTGGGATTATTGGTGGGTTTATTTTTTGTCTCTTTCCATCTTTGACACTTTATTTTTACTTAGGAGATTCCAAATGAGAGACACATAAATTATGAGGGTTTGTTTTTAAACCCTGCAATTGACTACTCCATTGGTGTATGTTTTGTCACTTGCAAGATTTCACAGATAACACAATTTCTGTGTTGGGGGGCACCCCAAAAGGGACGATTTCTTTTCAGAATAATAAATCACAATATTTAAAGGGAAGAGATCTTGTGAAAAAGCGATGAGTGGGAGTCCAAGCCTGGCTTCCATCTGTGTTTGGGGAACAGTTAACAGCAATGTGTGGGAAGCCAAACAAAAATGGAGAGCTGAGCTTTTCTTTGCTTTTTAAAACAAGGATGTTTGTTTAAGGAAAGTATGCGTGGGGGAAGGAAGGGGGAGAGCCGTGGCTCCTGTGAGAGAAAGGGGGCGTGGAGAGACACATGCTAGCAGTTCAAAGGATTTTTCTGCATGCAGGATAGTAAATAAACGGAAGAGACAATTTTTATAAAAAATATTTGCCCAGCCAAAGAGGGAAGCCAGTGAAATGGTAAGGTTGCTGCTGAGTAGTTAAATCCTCAGGTAGGGCTTGGCTCGTGAGTGTTACTCCTGTCGATCTCAGTTGGCTTCTCTGGGTTTTTCCATCTTTTCTCTGAGAGTCTTCATATTTCCATTGAACCTGGAATTGACCTATATCACTGAGAAACGTGATTAAGCTGCTTTAAAAAGCCTCTAATTTCCATCTTGAAAAGGAAAAATATAAATGCAAAGATGGTGCCATAGCTACTCACTCAGTTTCAAGGCATCTGGGTGTCAGACATCAGAATATAAATCAGGGAAGGCATTTTACCAGACAGTGTACATTGTGATGAATAAAACACAGAGGAAATGGAGACTTCTTGAAAATAAGAAGTACAAATATCCAGTCATGAAGGGTACATATTTGTTAAAGATTATGTCTATTGAAATGATGAGTTGGAAGAATCATTTTATATGACTTTAGTGGCTCACGAACATAAACAACTTTATTGGCTCATGAATATAAACAACTTAAAATATGACAAATATTTCTTTAAAAGGAATCAGCTCTCTCTTTAGGTTTTCATTATCTTTCAAAGAAAAACAAATTTGAGAGTCTTAGCTTTTCACCAGTGAAATTACAGTCCTTCTGATTCTCTATGAAGTTATGAAATGATAATGAAACTTTAAAAAATCTTACCTCCACATATACAAACCTTTCTTATTTGTGTAAATTCAAGTTAATATATGAATGTAAAAGCATAGTTCAGACTTGTAGTGAAACTGAACTTGTTTCAAAGAAAATGTCTCAACATATAGTGTATCAGTCAATTTCAGAAAATAAAAAGTCTTCAAGCTTTACATATTGCAAGCTTGAGATATTGTGGGATCATATTTAATCACTGATGGGTTAATATTCTAAGCAAACTGTAATTAAAAATAAATAGGTCTCTAAGCTACCTAATCCTCAAGTGTGCCAAATGAGGCAAACATTTCACTTCTGTAAAAATAAATTTCCAATTCTAATCTAAAGCGTTAGTTGAGCCTCCCATCGAGGAATTTTGTGATGTTTGTTCATTTATCTAAGATACTTTTTTCAGACTTATGAATATTTATGAACCACAGGGTTCAATCCTGCATTATAAGAAGTGAGAGGTAGTCTCTTCCAGACGTAAAGGGTGCTTTTAATTCTACTGCATCTCCAGATACTCACTGGCATCTTGTCATGCTTGAATGAGCCATTCAAAATAAAGCTGCCATCTAATCGAAGTACCTGAAGTGCAAAAATGTGAGAAGAATTTAATGAAGCATAAATTGTCATTTAGTTGAAGATACAGACCCTTTACTGTAGCACAATTAGATAAAACATAATGGAGGCTTCTATTCATCAATCCCAATCGCCTTCTGTTTTGCAGACAGGAAAACTACAAGATCAATTAACGTCTTTTTTGTGGACTGCGGTGCATGGAGAGTAAATGTATTCTCTCCCTTTCTCTTTTCCACATCCCTCCCCCAACCAGACACACATTTTGTATGTGTTTATAATTAAGAATTTGTCATGTTCAAGACAATGTGTTCAATGCTAGTGGGAAATCTAAGATTAATCAAAATGGCCCCACTATCTACAGAAAACAATAGCTTTTATCAAATACCAACAGGCTGATTTATTTTTTTTTCTAGCAAAAACACTATTATGCAGCTCTCTAGACTAAGACTGTGAAAAGCCCAGGCATTGAAATTTGAAGCAAATATAGTGGTTCAATGGAAAACAAAAACATGAAGCTATTGTGGGGATAATGAACTTTCTCCTGATTGTGAACTGTGTTGAATTTCTCAGTCGTACAGGTGTGTCTATAGGGTATCTATGGGCATGAAAGTGACTGGTTTAATAATTGGGGGTAGAGGAAACAGAGGGCTGGGAAGATTAACAAGAGTTAAGTATACCCACTTTCCACTTACAATTGTTCAGAAACCAAGAAGTTTAGGAAATGAGAATGGCAACTGGCTGAGAGAACATCCAGGTCCAGGAATGGAAATGGCAGCTGGCTGAGAGATCAGTCAGGTTCAGAAAATGAGATTAGCAACTAAGAGATCTAAAAAATCTACCAATAGCAAACTGTTTGAATATTCATGCATTCATTATTTTAGAAAATATTTCTTGAGCACCTATGTATGTATAGTACTTTGCAGGACAGTCACTAGGTATATAGCAGTGAACACAGTTTGTATGTCTTCTGCCTTTTTGCAATTTATGATCTATTGGTGAATGGTTGGATGTTTATGCCATGAGGCTACGTCAGCTGTCAGTTTTCCTCATTTTACCCTACAGTATCCAATTCAACATCACTCATTACATTTACTTGTTATGTCTCTTTAGACTTCTTTAATCTAGAACAGCTCTTCATTCTTCCTTTCATTTTCTTGACCTTGACTGTTTGGAAAATACTGACCTGTTATTTCACAGAATAGCTCTCACTTTGGGTTTTTTGATGTTTCCTTTTGCTTAGAACCAAGTAATGCTTTTGAAGGGAGAAATACTGTAGAAGTGATATTGTGGCCTTCTCAGGGCATTATGACAGAGGGAGACCACATTGTATATAGGGTTAATAGAAGCCTGGCCATAGCTTGTTTTTATTTTTTTATTACTCTATATTTCTTCTAACTTCTTCTATGTCCATACTTTAGATATTTATCTTGCTAATAATTATCTAGTCTGAATGTTTGCTCTAAACTCCAGACCTACAAATGCAATAGCTTACTTGACACTGCAGTTAGATTATGCAAAGGTATTTTCTACTCAAAATATCCCAAATCAAACTCATGATCTTCCACTAAGATCTCATTCTTATACAGTGTTTCCCATCTTGGCAAATGGCATCACTATCCAATCAATTATGCAAGCTGAATTTCTAAAAGGAGTTCTTGATGTTTCCTTCTTTCTCATTCCCCCTTAAATCAAATTTGTAATTATGTTCTGTCAATGTTACTTTTGAAATATTTCAAATGATAATTTATTGCTCTCATTCTTCACTGACAACATTTTGGTACAAGACACTGTTACCTGCCAACAAGTCTACTTGGAAAAATCTACTAGTTGGTCTTCCTGCAACCAATCTTGCCCTTCCAAACTTTCCCCATATTGCAAATAGGGTAGATTTAAAAATTATTATTTTGATCAAGTCACCATTCAACCCCACCCCAAATTCACTCTATCAAATCCCATGGCTCTGAGAAAGAAGATCAGAATCACTTAGGTCATGTAAAGCTATACGGTCAGACCCTTGCAGGTCTCTACCCCATCTTAAATTACTAGACAGCTTCCTCTCCTTCTGCCTTCCAACTGCATTAGCCTTTTAAAGTTCCTAAAGCAACTCTTGACCCATTCAGCCTTTGTATATGCTGTTCACATCATCTGGACCAAAGCTCTTCCACTAACTTAAACCTTGATATGGTCTGCCTATATCCCCACCCAAATTTCATCTTAAATTCTGGTTCCCATAATTCCCATGTATTGTGGGAGGGACTCAGTAGGAGATAATTGTATCATGGAGCAATTTTCCCCATACTGTTCTTGTGGTAGTGAATAGGTCTCACAAAGTCTGATGGTTTTATAAGGGGAAATGCCTTTCACTTGGTTCACATTCTCTCTTGTCTGCCACCATGTAATGTGTGCCTTTTGCTTTCTGCCATGATTGTGAGGTCTCCCCAGTCATGTGGAACTGTTAGTTCATTAAACTTCTTTTTCTTTGTAAATTACCCAATCTTGGGTGTGTCTTTATCAGCGGCATAAGAAGAAACTAATACAAGCCCCATTCATTTTTTAGATCCCAGATTCAGGGAACCGTTTCCTGACTACCTCAGAGTAGGTCTGGTTGTTCTGTTATATGCCTTTGTAAGCTGATGTGGTTTGGATTTGTGTCCCTGCCCAAATATCATGTCAAATTGCAATCCCCACTATTGGAAAAAGGACCTGCTGGGAGATGATCGGATCATGAGGGCAAATTTCCCCCTAGCTGTTCTTGTGGTAATGAATGAGTGTTCGTGAGATCTGGTTGCTTAAAAGTGCATAGTACCTTCCTCTTTGCTTTCTTCCTCCTGTTCTAGCAATGTAGGATACACTTGCCTCTCCTTTGCCTTCTGCCATGATTGTAAGTTTCCTGAGGACTCCCCAGCCATGCTTCCTTTACAGCCTGCAAAACTATGAGCCAAGCAAACTTCTTTTCTTTAAAAATTACCCAGTCTCATGTAGTTTTTATAGCAATGAGAGAATTGACTAGTACATAGGCAGAACACTTATCTCTACTTGTAATATTCGATTATTTATTATGATTATTAGAATAATATCTATTTTCCCCAGAAAAGTGTAACATAACAAGGGCAAAGAATATATTTGATTTTGCTCACTTGCCTGTCCCAGCAGTACAGCATTAAGCACAGCACCTAACATGTAGTAGGTACTCTATTAACATTTGTTGAATAATTGAGTAACATAGATGTAAAGGTGTGCTATACAATTCAGTGAAATAAACAATGAGATAGACATTAACTAAGACAATTCTTTAGGGCTAAACTTCTGCCTTAAGAAAAGCAATGTGCCTTTAGAACTTTTGGGTCTCCAAACCTGAAATAGTTATTGAGGCATCCCATCATAAGCCAAAAACCATTGCTTTTAATCATAAGTATTGAGTGTTTTTAATCATTCTTGGAAATATTTCCTAAAATGTGCTGAGCATATTATTTATTTGAATTTCTCATGGGAAGAATCTTCTTTTCTTGGTACTTACATACATTTATAAACCCAGTTTTTAAATGATTAACAATGATGTATGAAGCAAGGTTGATATTTCTATACCTGCAATTATTCTAGATAAGTCAATGGCTCCCTGTTCCCTTAGTCTCAGTCCTGACCATCCCTGCATAAGCAAAACAGCCTGATGGCATTAACTTCCACGGATTCTTTCAACACAACATCCATCAAGCATGTGACTTAATTCAATTACCATCTACTTTCAGCCAACCTATGTTTTTTCTTTGATTTTTGCAGATCTTCAGTCAAAATGTAGCTAAGGTAATTTTGCTAAAATAAAACTTAGTTCTCATAAGATTAGGCTAAGATTAAAACTTGCTGAGAAGAGAGGAAAGTTATTGCATGTAGCTAAAAAAATTTTAGGCCATTAAATTTATTTGGAGACACACCATAAATGAATAACTTTTTTAAAATTGCATTTTAGGTTTTGGGGTACATGTGAACAACATGCAAGATTGTTGCATAGGTACACACATGGCAGTGTGATTTGCTGCCTTCCTCCCCTTCACCTATATCTGGCATTTCTCCCCATGCTATCTCTCCTCGACTCCCCCTGCCTTCTGTCCCTCCCCTATTTCCTCCCAACAGACCACAGTGTGTAGTGCTCCCCTCCCTGTGTCCCCGTGCTCTCATTGTTCAACACCCATCTATGAGTGAGAACATGCGGTGTTTGATTTTCTGTTCTTGTGTCAGTTTGCTGAGAATGATGGTTTCTGGGTTCATCCATGTCCCTACAAAGCACACGAACTCATCGTTTTTGATGACTGCATAATATTCCATGGTGTATATGTGCCACATTTTCCCTATCCAGTCTATCATCGATGGGCATTTGGGTTGGTTCCAGGTCTTTGATATTGTAAACTGTACTGCAATGAATATTCACGTGCATGTATCCTTATAGTAGAACGATTTATAATCCTTTGGATATATACTCAGTAATGGGATTGCTGGGTCAAATGGAATTTCTATTTCTAGGTCCTTGAGGAATTGCCACACTGTCTTCCACAATGATTGAACTAATTTACACCCCCACCAGCAGTGTAAAAGTGTTCCTATTTCTCCACATCCTCCCCAGTATCTCTTGTCTCCAGATTTTTTAATGATCACCATTCTAACTGGTGTGAATGGTATCTCAATGTAATTTTGATTTGCATTTCTCTAATGACCAGTGATGATGAGTATTTTTTATATGTTTGTTGGCCTCATGTATGTATTCTTTTGTAAAGTGTCTGTTCATATCTTCACCCACTTTTGAATGGGTTTGTTTTTTTCTTGTAAATCTGTTTTAGTTCTTGTAAATTCTGGATATCAGCCCTTTGTCAAATGGGTAGACTGCAAAATTTTTTTCCCATTCTGCTGGTTGCTGATTTACTCTAATGACTGTTTCTTTTGCCATGCAGAAGCTGTAGAGTTTGATTAGGTCCCATTTGTTTATTTTGGCTTTTGTTGCCAATGCTTTTGGTGTTTTGGTCATGAAGTCCTTGCCTACACCTATGTCCTGAATGGTTTTGCCTAGATTTTCTTCTAGGGTTTTTATGGTGTTAGGTCTTATGTTTAAGTCTTTAATCCATCTGGAGTTAATTTTAGTGTAAGGCATCAGGAAGGGGTCCAGTTTCTGCTTTCTACACATAGCTAGCCAGTTTTCCCAACACCAATTATTAAACAGGGAATCCTTTCCCCATTGCTTATTTTTTTCAGGTTTCTCAAAGATCGGATGGTTGTAGATATGTTGTGTTGCCTCTGAGGCCTCTGTTCTGCTCCATTGGTCTCTATCTCTGTTTTGGTACCAGTACCATGCTGTTTTGATTACTGTAGCCTTGTAGTACAGTTTGAAGTCCAACAGTGTGATGCCTCCTGCTTTATTCTTTTTGCTTAGAATTGACTTGGCTATGCAGGCTCTCTTTTGGTTCCATATGAAGTTCAAGGTGGTT
>JAPYYA010004858.1:0-11362 GCA_028533165.1 Leontopithecus rosalia | reverse complement strand
ACCTGCATTTCATTCCACATGTATGATAGCTAAGCTGCATTTCATTCCACATGTGTGATAGCTAAGCTGTATTTCATTGCACATGTATGATAGCTAAGCTGCATTTCATTCCACATGTATGATAGCTAACCTGCATTTCATTCCACATGTATGATAGCTAAGCTGCATTTCATTCCCCATGTGTGATAGCTAAGCTGTATTTCATTGCACATGTATGATAGCTAAGCTGCATTTCATTCCACATGTATGATAGCTAACCTGCATTTCATTCTACATGTATGACAGCTAAGCTGCATTTCATTCCACATGTATGATAGCTAAGCTGCATTTCATTCCACATGTATGATAGCTAAGCTGTATTTCATTCCACATGTATGATAGCTAAGCTGTATTTCATTCCATATATATGATAGCTAAGCTGCATTTCATTCCACATGTATGAGAGCTAAGCTGCATTTCATTCCATATGTATGATAGCTAAGCTGCATTTCCATGAGACATGTCTTTCCCCTTAACACCATTTCTCAGTTAATGAATGTTTCAAGGGACAGTTTTCCAAGTTCTCCTCCCACTTTCCCAAAGCAAGATGTCTTAAGGAAAACAACACAAAACAAAACAAAACCAAGCTAGGAGGAAATACCTCATCACTATTGATTATTCATAAACAGGTATAGTTCAGATCATGAAGGAATGGCTCCATTCACCTGTTTCACCCCTTCAAATCCAAGGAAACCACTCCCCAGGCTCTGCATTTTCTGATACATAGTTCTGAGGGCCCCAGATCAAGACAGACCCTTTGCAAATTGGCAGATACTGAAAGATATTAAAACACACACACGCACACACACACACACACACACACACACACACGAATTCTCAAATGACACAACTTAAAAAAAAAAGAAGAGGAAGCAAAACAAATGGCTATCATTTCTTTTTGCCCTATAGCCCCACCTGAGGAAAAAAATATAAACTATGTTTAAATTTATTCAACAAATATCTACTGGACATTCGTAATATGCCAGGCACATGCTGGGACCCCAAGGATGCAATGCTGAGGCTGGTTCTGTCCCAGATTCCAGAGGAGGGAGCAGGCGGAGGCTCTGTGGCTTAGATTTCAGGGAGGGGAGTGTTAGGGAGACCCCCTGGAGGAGTTGATATCTGAGCTAGAGGCTGAGAGAAAGACAGGGAGGAGAAGGTGCCAGGCAGAAAGGTCAGCAGAGTGGAGGGGGCTGGGAGAAAGCAAGCGTCTTCCCAGGTCTGCAGCTCCCAGTGGGAGGGTCGTAGCAAAGCTGAGGCTGGAGGGCAGCAGGGCCAGACTTCCAGGGCCTTGAAAGGCACACACAGGAATCTGGGCTTCATCCTGAAAGGAGTGGGGTGACAGGAGGTCACCAAAGGGTTGTAACCTTGCAGTGACAAGGTGACATCTGGGTTTTCATCAGGGTAGTGACAAGGTCAGGGTTGTGCTTTTTCAAAATCACTTGAATTGTGGTTCAGAGGCTTGATCAGAGTGGGGCAGCACAACCTGGAGGCCAGAAGGGTCCTTGGCAAAGCAGATTTGCCTAAACAGTGTTTTTTTTAAATTTTTATTGCATTTTAGGTTTTGGGGTACATGTGCAGAACATTCAAGATAGTTGCATAGGCACACACGTGGCAGTGTGTTTTGCTGCCTTCTACCCCTTCACCCATAAACAGTGTTTTAGGCGTGCCGTCTCCTCAAAGTCCCTCAGTGCCAGCCTCTTTGCCCCTCTTTGAGAGGCATCACTCATATTCCAGGAAGCAAGCGGATCATATGACAAGATGTCCCCCAAATGGCATAGTCCTTAGTCAGAGACCATCAAGAGGTTCAAACAGCCACCTGGGACCCCCAACAAAGGCAGGCTCTCTGTCAAAAGGCAGGCACTTCCAGGCCACCTGGAAAGGCTTCTGTGTCATCAGATAGTGGGCAGCTTGCAATAGGTTGTTTTTAAGTGTTTAAGTTCCAATGTACTTACCTCTTAAAAATGCTAGGTATTTACTTTTTAATCAAATGGAATACAACCAGTACTTTAAAAACTGAGAATTTCACAGTATACAGTGAAATAGCCATGTCTGTGCCTCCCTCTGCTCTGAGAGACGCCTAGTACTAAGACTCTTTGCCCCAAAGGCTTGCAAATACAAGAAATAGTCCTTGGTTTTCTTTTTAGCCTCTGGAATGGAGGATATTACGCTAGTTAAGAATATTATGGAAATATTCCATAAATGGGTTAGACATTTAAGAAATAAAAACCCTAAGGGTCCCCAACCTTCTCTTAATCCTAAGAGTATCAAGTTGAACACCCACCTCTATACATCAAACTGGAATAGGAGATCTGTGAGAATCCTCAGATGTGGAATTTTAATTTTTTAAACTTCTAAAGGTTAGATGTGAGAATAACATGATGATAACCTCTTTATCTACCAGGACAGCAAAATCCAGGCTTAGGACGCAAGGATGCTTACACTGATTAAGAGAAACTAACCAGCCAGCAAATGCCTTGAAAGTTCCCAGATAACCTGAGAAGTGACAAGAAACAGAGACCATAAATAAAGTTAAGTGTCCTTGAGAAAAAATACACCCAAAGTCGCTTTGCTCTGTCCCACAGAATAATTCTTTTCCTTGCTACATAGCAAAGGAGTTCAATCTAGTTCTTTCTAGTTTTGCCTGGCTTACTGAAAACAAATTCCATATAGGGTTGATCTGTTTTCTACATATTCCTCTGAAGATTTAAGGCTTTGCAAAGCCAGGCTGTACCCAGAGTAAAGTCTCACTTCTGTTTTAAGCCAGTGATAAATAAGAAGGCACGATCTAAGCAAACCTTTAGTATCTTCTACAGACCCTATCACTGGATCTTTCGCAAGAACCCTATTTGTAGATGGATGTTTGATCACAATGCCCTAAAGAAATTATTTTCTATTTAATTTATAAAATTCAAACACTTATTTTATCTCCAGTACACCTGGAGTGGTTTGATCAATGGTAGTTGGGCCACAGGAACCTCCCTGCTTCTTGTGAGTATCTCAGAGTATTTGCTTGGGAAATGCACATGGATTCCTCCAGGGTAGTTCCTGTAGGCTCTGAGATATACCCCAAAGGTTAAGTGAGCAGAAAGGTTAAACTTTTCAAGCCATTCAGTTTTAAATAATACCTGGACCAAATCTACCAACTAATGCACTACTCCGTTATAGCAAACATTTTCCATGGTCTTCCAGAGTCCTGTGATCTTTCTTCTGTTGACTCTGCTACAGTATTTCTTTGGAAAACTACGTTTTCCTCCACCATCAACCCATGTGTTTTAGTGGCGCTGACTCCAGCTCTTTATTGGGAAGAGGCCACTGACTCAGGCCTGCCAATCAGAGGATCACATTCTCCCTCCAAACTGATTGGTTCGGGAATAGGTGATGTTGCATTCACAGAGCCAATGAGAATCAGTGACTATTGCTGAAAGAGACTCAACCCCTCATATTCCTACTGGACTTGAACCTGGCCCAGAGTGAGCCTGAGTGGCCATTTTGCCATGATGAGGTGAGTCTGTTGAGAATGGAGCTCATGCTCACAAAGGGTGTAGGTGAGAGATGGAGACAGAGACCCAGGGACTTCATTTCAGCCCCTGGATCAAGCAGCATGTGAAATGACAAATTCCTGTACTTTTCAGTTACATATGTCAGTTAAGTTTTCTTTCATGCTTAAGTCAATTTGAGACAGAATTTGTGTCATTTGTAACAAAACGAGTCCTAATTGATAAAACTGTATGTAAATGTAGGAACTGCTGATAACACAACTTTGTGTAATGTGACATCGTGAATACAAAGCTGAAAATGAATCAACTACTTTCCAGGTAGGACTTATTCTCCCATCAACAACATCTTAACGTGGCATATCCTCTTTTGGTGTGCACAGTACTGCCAGATAAATGAAAATTCTATTTTTCAAAGCAATAACACTAAGATCTTAAATCAACAAAGTGAGATAAAAACAGAGGCTCAGGTCTAAGGAAACAAAATGAGGATAATAACAACTCATGATGATTGTACATAACGGTACAGAATACATACTATTAAAAATCAGATTACCATGGGGTTCTAATTCCAATAATGGTGAAATAGCCACTCTTGGGCTAACTCTAGACAAAGTGTTTTTTTAAAAGAACTATTTAAATATGCCAGAGAGCAATCAAAATCAGGCAGAACTAGAAGAGATTCAACCCTTGGAAGATGGGAGTTACAGTTACATTGGGTGAGATACACATTTATACGATTTTTCCTTGAGGCCATCCCCCTAGACTACAAAGTGTTGTGTAGCTCGAACTGAAGCAGAAAACCACAGAGAAGTTAGTTGGAGATACTAGAAAATTAAATTTGGGCAGCCAAAGCATGTGAAAACTGAGGGAGAAAATCACAGAAAGCTTACATTGAGAGCCCCCAAATATGCATGTCTTTTCTTCAAGTTGTTGGATGATCTCTGATCTGCACATAGTTAGGGAAACTCCAGAGATGCAGCAGAAAGATACAGCTAGAAGGATTAAAAGACTGAGCAGAGATCTGAGCTGCTGGCTATAGCAGGGAAACTAATGTTGAGTCCGAATCCTGCCAAATTACAAGGGTTTGATAAACAGCTATGGATTTCATTGAAATTCCAGAAGGGTCATTTTGATAAATAAAGACTATGTCCCTTGTTATTGCTCTGTTCAAGGTTTCAACTTCTTCCTGCTTTAGGCTTGGGAGGGTGCAAAAGTCCAGGAATTTATCCATTTCTTCTGGGTTTACTGGTTTATGTGCATAGAGTTGTTTGTAGTAATCTCTGATTGGAGTTTGTAATTCTGTGGAGTGAGTGGCGATATCCCCTTTACCTTTTTTTTTAATTGCATCTATTTGATTCTTCTCCCTTTTTTATTAATCTGGCTAGTGGTCTATTTTGTTGCTCTTTTCAAAAAAGCAGCTCCTGGATTTATTGATTTTTTGAAGGATTTTTTGTGTTTCTATCTCCTTTTGTTCTGCTCTGACCTTAGTTATTCCTTGTCTTCTGCTAGCTTTTGAGTTTTTTTTTAATCTTGCTCCTCTAGCTCTTTCAATTTTGATGATAGGGTGTCGATTTTAGAGATTTCCTCACTTCTCTGGTGGGCATTTATTGCTATAAATGTCCCTCTAGACACTGCTTTAAATGTGTCCCAGAGATTCTGGTATCTTGTGTCTTCATTTTCATTGGTTTCGAAGAACATCTTTATTTCTGCTTTCATTTCATTGTGTATCCAGTCGACATTCAGGAGCCAGTTGTTCAGTTTCCATGAAGCTATGCGGTTCTAAGTTAGTTTCTTAATTCTGAGTTCTAATTTGATTGCACTGTGGTCTGAGAGACTGTTTGTTATGATTTCCATTCTTTTGCATTTGCTGAGGAGTGATTTACTTCCAATTATGTGGTCAATTTTAGAGTAGGTGCAATGCAGTGCTGAGAAGAATGTATATTCTGTAAATTTGGAGTGGAGATTTCTGTAGATGTCTATTAGGTCCACTTGGTCCAGATCTGAGTTCAAGTCCTGGATATCCTTGTTAATTTTCTGTCTCGATCTGTCTAATATTTGACAGTGGAGTGTTAAAGTCTCCCACTATTATTGTGTGGAAGTCTAAGTCTCTTTGTAGGTCATTAAGAACTTACTTTATGTACCTGAGTGCTCCTCTATTGGGTGCATATATATTTAGGATCCTTAGTTCTTCTTGATGCATTGATCCTTTTACCATTATGTAATGCCCTTCTTTGTCTCTTTTGATCTTTGTTGGTTTAAAGTCCATTTTATCAGAGACTAGGGTTGCAACTCCTGTTTTTTTGTTTTGTAGGTTTTTATTTGCTCTCCATTTGATTGATAAATCTTCCTCCATCCCTTTATTTTTAGCCTATGTGTGTCTTTGCACATGAGATGGCTTTCCTGAATACAGCACACCTATGGGTTTTGAGTTTTTATCCAATTTGCCAGTCTGTGTCTTTTGACTGGAGCATTTAGTCCATTTACATTTAAGGTTAATATCGTTATGTTTGAATTGGATCCTGCCATTTTGATGCTAGCTGGATGTTTTGCCTGTTAGTTGACACATATTCTTCATTGTATCGATGGTCTTTACCATTTGGTATGTTTTTGGGGTGGCTGGTACTGGTTGTTCCTTTCCTTGTTTAGTGCTTCTTTCAGGAGCTCTTGTAAGGCAGGTCTGGTGGTGACAAAAATCTCGTAGTAATTGCTTGTCTATAAAGGATTTTCTTTCTCTTTGCTTGTGAAGTTTAGATATGAAATTTTCTTTCTCCTTCACTTATGAAGCTTAGATATGAAATTCATCCTTAAAGAAAAGAACTTTCAAAACAAAGTTCTTTTCTTTAAGGATGCTAAATACTGGCCCCCACTCTCTTCTGGCTTGTAGGGTTTCTGTGGAGAGACCAACTGTGAGCCTGATAGGCTTCCCTTTGTGGGTAACCTGACCTTTCTCTCTTGCTGCCCTTGGAATTTTTTCCTTCATTTCAACCCTGGTGAATCTAATGATTATGTGCCTTGGGGATGCTCTTCTTGAGGAATATCTTTGTGGTGTTCTCTATATTTCCTGGACTTGAATGTTGGCCTGCCTTGAAGTTGAGGCAGCTATTACTAGCCTACCAACCAAAAAAAGTCGAGGTCCAGGTGGGTTCACAGCCAAATTCTACCAGGTGTACAAAGAGGAGCTCGTACCATTCCTTCTGAAACTATTTCAAACAATACAAAAAGAGGGAGTCCTTCCCAAACCATTTTATGAGACTAACATCATCCTGATACCAAAACCCAGCAGAAACTCAACAAGAAAAGATAACTTCAGGCCAATATCCATGATGAACATAGATGCAAAAATCTTCAATAAAATACTGGCAAACCTATTGCAACATCATGTCAGAAAGTGTATCCATCACAATCAAGTAGGCTTCTTTCTGGGGATACAAGGCTGGTTCAACATATGCAAGTCTATAAACATAATCCACCACATAAACAGAACCAAAGACAAAAACCACATGATTATCTCAAAAGATGCAGAGAAGGCCTTTGACAAAATTCATCAGCCTTTTATGCTAAAAACTCTCAATAAACTAGGTATTGAAGGAACATATCTCATAATATTAAAAGCTATTTATGACAAACCTACAGCCAATATCATACTGAATGGGCAAAAACTGGAAACAATCCCTCTGAAATCTGGCACTAGACAAGGATGCCCTCTCTCACCACTCCTATTCAATATAGTATTGGAAATTCTAGCCAGAGCAATTAGGCAAGGAAAAAAAATAAAGGGTATTCAAATAGGAAAGGAGGAAGCCAAATTGTTTCTATTTTCAGAGGACATGGTTGTATATTTAGAAAACCCTATCATATCAGCCCAAAATCTCCTTAAGCTGATAAGCAACTTCAGCAGTCTCAGGATACAAAATCAATGTACAAAAATCACAAGCATTTCTATATGCTAACAACAGACTAACAGAGAGCCAAATCATGAGTGAACTCCCATTTGCAATTGCTATGAAGAGAATAAAATACCTAGGAATACAACTAACAAAGGATGTAAAGGACCTCTTCAAAGAGAACTAAAAACCACTGCTCAACGAAATAAGAGAGGACACAAAACAGATGGAGAAACATTCCATGCTCATGGTTAAGAAGAATCAATATCATGAAAATGGCCATACTGCCCACAGTAATTTATAGATTCAACACTATCCCCATCAAGCTACCAATGACCTTCTTCAGAGAACTGGAAAAAAACACCTTAGGGCTGGGCGCGGTGGCTCAAGCCTGTAATCCCAGCACTTTGGGAGGCTGAGACAGGTGGATCACGAGGTCAAGAGATTGAGACCATCCTGGTCAACATGGTGAAACCCCGTCTCTTCTAAAGATACAAAAAATTAGCTGGGCATGGTGGTACGTGCCTGTAATCCCAGCTGTAATCCCTGATTTCAAACTATACTACAAAGCTACAGTAATCAAAACAGCATGGTACTAGTACCAAAACAGAGATATAGACCAATGAAACAGAACACAGACCTTGGAGGCAATGTGACACATCTTCAACCATCTGATCTTTGACAAACCTGACAAAAACAAGCAATGGGGAAAGGATTCCCTGTTTAATAAATGGTGTTGGGAAAACTGGCTAGCAGTGTGCAGAAAGCAAAAACTGGACCCCTTCCTGACACCTTACACTAAAATTAAGTCCAGATGAATTAAAGACTTAAGCATAAAACCTAACACTATAAAAACCCTAGAAGAAAACCTAAGCAAAACCATTCAGGACATAGGCATAGGAAAAGACTTCATGACTAAAGCACCAAAAGCATTGGCAACAAAAGCCAAAATAGACAAATGGATCTAATTAAACTCCAGAGCTTCAGTACAGCAAAAGAAACAAGCATTAGAGTGAACTGGCAACCAACAGAATGGGAAAAAAGTTTTACAATCTACCCATCTGACAAAGGACTAATATCCAGAATCTACAAAGCACTAAAATAGATTTACAGGGAAAAAACAAACAAACCCATCCAAAAGTGGGAGAAGGATATGAACAGACACTTTTCAAAAGAAGACATATGAGGCCAGCAAACATATGAAAAAAATGCTCATCATCACTGATAGTTAGAGAAATGCAAAAGCAAAACCACAGTGAGATACCACCTCATGCCAATTAGAATGGCAAATGTTAAAAAATCTGGAGACAACAGATGCTGGAGAGGATGTGGAGAAATAGGAACACTTTTACACTATTGGGGGGAGTGTAAACCAGTTCAACCATTGTGGAAGACAATGTGGCACTTCCTCAAGGACCTAGAAATAGAAATACCATTTGACCCAGCAATCTCATTACTGGGTATATACCCAAAGGATTATAAATCATTCTATTATAAAGACACATACACACATATGTTCCTAGTGGCACTGTTTACAATAGCAAAGACCTGGAATCAACCCAAATGCCCATCAGCGATAGACTGGACAGGGAAAATGTGGCACATATACACCACATAATACTATGCAGCCGTAAAAAATGATGGGTTTATGTCCTTTGTGGGGACATGGATGAATGTGGAAACCATCATTCTCAGCAAACTGACACAAGAACAGAAAATGAAACACCACATGTTGTCACTCATAGGTGGGTGTTGAACAATGAGAACACATGGACACAGGGAGGGGAGCATCACACACTGGGGTCTGTTGGGGGGGCAAAGGAGGGACAGCAGGGCGTGGGGAAGTCAGGGAGGGACAACATGGGGAGAAATGCCAGATGTAGATGATGGGGAGATGGAGGCAGCAAATCACATTGCCATGTGTGTACTATGCAACAATCCTGCACGATCTGCACATGTACCCCAGAACCTAAAGTACAATTTAAAAAAATTATGCTCTAAAAATAAGAATTTGCCTTTAGACAAAAGTAAACAACCAAAATGAACCCATCCTAACAAAGTATAAACTCAAGCCTCCAAGGGTTCAAAATGGTTAGCTAATAATTTACCTCCTGGTTAGAAAAAAAAATTCACACTCTTCAAAGGAAGATAACAGAATCCAGAGAATCTGTAATATATATTACACAATATAATGGACACAATTTTAAGACAAACAATATGAAAACAAATAGGCAAATGTGACCCATATCCAAGGATCAAAGTAGTCATTGAAACTGATCCTAAGATGACACAAATGTTGGAATTAGTAGACAAATACTTTAATACACCTAGTAAAAGTATGTTTAAGGAATTTTTTTAATATAGGGTGAAAATGTGGGAATTCTCAGCAGAGAAATGGAGCCAAAAAATCCCAGCATAAAATACAATATATAAAATGAAAAGCTATTGGATTTACTTAACTGTAGATTGGAGATGGTCAAAAGAAGAGTAAACTGAAGAAAGATCAGTAGATATTATCTGATCTAAAGAACAGAGAAAAAAATGGAAAAGAAATAAATCAGAAACTGAGTGAACTGTGGGACAATATTAAGTAGTCTAACATAATTTTGTAACTGTAGTCTCAGAAGGAAAGAAGAGGGAGAGTAGGCTGGTAAGACTATTTGAGGAAATGAAGGCCAAAATACTCCCAAATTTGGTAAAAAATATTAAGTTAGAGATCCAAGAAACTCAGTGAATCCAAGAAAGGTAAATTTAAAGAAAAAAAATCCAACAAATTCATTATATTAAAATAATGCTAAACTGAAATAAAGATAAAATCTCAAAGCAATTAGCCAGGGCATATGGCAGGGGACCCATGTTACATTTAGAAGAACAATTATTTGAATAACTATTTATCTCTTATAAGAAATGATGAAGGCCAGATATCAGTGAAACATTGCCTTTACAATACTGAAAAGAAAACAAAAAGAAGACCCATTCTAGAATTGTGTATTTAGTTGAGCAATCCATTCAAAGCTAAGGTAAAATAAAATGTATTTTCAGATATATAAAAGCCGAGAAATTTGGTTTCCAACAGACATACTGTTCGAGAAATACTCTAGGGAGTTCCTTAGACTAAACAAAATGGTATTATATGGTAACCTGGAACTACAAATTGCAATGAAGAGTACCAGAAAAGGTAAGTATGCAATAAATCAGAAACTCATCATTATAGAGGTTTGAGATAATCAACTTAAATGCAGATTTTTTTAATAATTACAAAGGTAATAAAAATGAGAAAAGTTAATAAACATAAAAGTCAGAAAAAAGCAATTCAACATGAAAAATATTGGTATCCCATAAGAGAGAATACAACTGAAAAAGGGCAAGGTGCATTTAGACATATGGCATATGAGAACATCCCAAAATAAAGATAGACCCAAATCCACTGACTAAAAGAACATATAGTATTCCAGGAAAATTTGAATATTAAGACATATCCTTGTTAAGTTCTTAAAGGACAAAAAAAATCTTTTAAGCAAAAAGGCAAGTATAAAAGGACCCATTAATGGGAGGAGAATCAGATTGGCCTCAGATTTCCCCTCAGCAAAATTCAGTGCCAGAAGACTTGCAATGACACTTACCTGGAGACAAGAAAGTATATTCCAAGAAAATGTTACCTACCTAAGATACCATTTAAGTAAAAAAAACAACCTGACGACAGTCTCAAACGTGAAAAACCGTCAGGCATACAGCAATAATGAATGCTTTTTCTGGAAAAGGTACTTGATAATAAAATCCAATCAATTAGTATCAAGAATTTACAAAGAACTCAAACAGATATACAAGAAAAAAGCAAACAAGCCCATCCAAAAATGGGCAAAGGAAATGAACAGACACTTTACAAAAGAAGACATACAAGAGGCCAACAAACATATGAAAAAATGCTCATCATCACTG
>JAPYYA010004857.1:0-11362 GCA_028533165.1 Leontopithecus rosalia | reverse complement strand
AATATACCAAAAAGTAAAGAGCATCAACATAAAGAAGAATTTACATTAATGAATGGATAAAACAGCCAGTTAACATCAAATGGCAGTAATCCTAAATTTAAATCGACTAAATCCCCCAATCAAAAGACACAGCCAAAACCCAACGGCATGTTACATCCAGACCCGTTTCACATGCAAGGATACACAAAGACTCGAAACAAAGGGATGGAGAAAGATTTACCAACCAAATGGAGAGCAAAAATAAATAAATAAATAAAAAGCAGCTGTTGCAATTCTCGTATCTGATAAAATAGATTTTAAAGCAACAAAGATATAGTGGTAAAAGGATCAGTGCAACAACAAGAGCTAACGATCCTAACATCCAGATACATAGAGACTTAGACACAATGAGACAGAAAATTAATAAGGATATCAAGGACTTGAACTCAGATCCACAACAAGTAAACTTAATATTTATAGAGCTCTCCACTTTAAATACACAAAATATACATTCTTGTCAATACCACAGCACACCTACTCATAGGTTTAAATGAAACATTGATTGGCCATTATTAATACGCATTTTTTTTAGAATAAAGTAACATTTCCATTCTCTCTCCCTCTTTTTCTTCCTCTTTCTTCCTCTCTTTCACTCCTTTTTTTTTCTTTCCTTCTCTCAAAAAAAGAAAAAAATCAACTTACAAACCTCTAGATCCAGGTCAGCAATGTCTCTCTCATTGCTTGATATCGTTCCTTCCCTTCCCTCCCTCCCTCCCTCCCTTCCTCCTTTCCTCCCTTCCTGCCTCCCTTCCTGCCTTCCTTCCTAAAAAAAAAAAAAGAGGTGGCAGAGCAACATGAAGGAAGGAACCCGTGAAAGACCCAGCAGCCTGAAGGTGTGACCTATTGCAATGTAATAAATGAACTTCTTTCTTACTTGAGCCACTATGTTTGTATCTCTTGCTAACATCAGATTAGTCTTTATTATAACAAAGAGAGCAAAAAACTAGTTCTTGCTTTTAGTCCCTAAGTCTTTCTGATTTGTGTTTCACCCCTAACAAAAATACTGTGATTTTCCCTTCTTAGTAGGTTTTCCTTAACTACATATAAACTACATTGATTCTCTGTGTAAAGTATGGGAGAGTATTTTTTTAATTTCATCTCAAATCTAGCTTACCTTACTGTAGTTACATAATTTAACTCTGCTGTTTGTAATAGCTATAGAAAGCCCTGTATTCAAATAGAAGCTTCATGAATTCAGTTAGTAGCAATGTATTAGGTGCAAAGTTAGTAACAGTGCTATAAGGCTACCTACAATAATAAGAGATGGGGTAAGAGATTGTCCTTGTGCTTAAGAAACTCAGAATCTAATGAAGAAGGCAATTGTATACCTAACCAAAATATACTGTAAAGATACTTTAACAGTAGTATTTAGTAAACAACATATATATATAGTGTCATTCTGTCACCCAGGCTGAAGTACAGTGGCACCATCATAGCTCACTGCAGCATCAAATTCCTGGGCTCAAGTGAGCCTCCCACCTCAGCCTCCTGATTAGCTAGGAACCCAGGCACACACTACCATGCCTGGCGAATTTTTTAATTTTTTGTAGAGACAGAGTCTTGCCTCTAACTCCTGGCCTCATGCAATCCTCCCATCTCAGCCCCACCAAGTGCTGGGATTACAGGGATGAGTCACCACATCTGGCCTATAAAATATTTTTTAAAGGACATTCTATCCAGGGATGAATAGGGGAGAAGGTCACCTAAGATAGTCCAAGCCACTATTATCTCTCTCTTGGATAACTGCAACAGACTCCTATCTTCCTGCTTCCACTCTAGCTATTCCATCAATATCCCATACACAAGCAAGAATAATCTTGTTTAAACATTAAGTTATACAATAAAATTGTCTCATGACTTGCCATTAGAATGCAATTGGAAAGAAATGTAAATGTTAACAACATGTATAAACCCTTACATAATCCAAACTGTTCTTACCTCTCCTACCACTCTCTAGCCACCGAGTTTCCTTTCTAACCCCCAAGCCCACCAAGCTCTTTCCCACCACAGGGCCTTTGCCTTTGTTAGTCCTTCTGCCTAGAATGTGCTTCCCTCAGCATGACCAGCTCCTTCTCAACATTTATATGCTGGCTAAAATGTCACTTCTTCAGAGAGACTTTCCCTTACTACCATACCTAAAGCACCACCTCAACCTCCACCACCCAAAGCCTTAGTATCCCTTCATACTGCTTCATTTTCTTCATACATCACAGTACTTAAAACTACCTGAAATTTATTTCACTGTGTTTTTATTTTCTATTTCCCTCTGCTAAAATTTCTTTAAGCTCCATTCAAGCAGGATACTGATGTGTCTTGTTCACTGTACTAATCACAGTACCCAGACCAATACCTGGTACATTTGTATGTGCTCAATAAACATTGTTAAATATGCTGGGCATGGTGGTGTGCACCTGTAGTACCAACTACTCAGGAGTCTGAGGCAAAAGGATCATCTAGTTAAGAAGTTTGTGCTCAGCCTGGGCAACATGATGAGACTCTGTCTCTGGAAAAAAAAATTGATATCATTAAACAAAGAAATATGACGTGCAAGCTGGATTGTTGGAAGGTAGTTAGGAACAGAGACTGTCAACAAAAATAAAGACAGATGTGGAAAAGGAAATCAAACACATTTCATCTTACTTTGAATTTTTTCACACATTTTTAAGATAAAGTAATAGATTATTATGGTTGGAAGATATCCTAAAGATTTTATCTAATTTGGTCATTTTGAGACATTAATACTTCAAAACAGCCCGTTGATGTTTTCCTGAAAACGTCCCTTGGCATGTAAATCATTATCTCATGAGCTAACCTATTCTAATTCAAGCAACTCTAAATTATTTAAAGATTTTTCTCATATTATTCCCAAATCTGTTTGCCTGTTACTTACACACATTACCCCTGATTCTTATACTAGAGGTTCTCATAAAGAAGTATAATCCCTATATCATGTGGCAGCCTTTCAAATATTCAAAGACGTCTATAATACCCTCCTAAATTAATTTTAAAACAATAGGTAACATTTATTGACAGTATCTGCTAGGCTCTGGGCTAAATACTTTGTGAATTACTCAATGAATCCTCACAACTACCCTAAAATAAAACTATTATGATTGTACCTGTTTTGAAAATGAGGAAACTGAGACCTGTATTAGATAATTGCCTAAGGTCATCAAGCTGGAAAGTGCTGGAGTCAGAATTTAAACACAAAAGGTCCAAATCCAGAGCTTATATTCTTAACTGTAAGCCCCACACTCTAAATGACTCCTGATCTTTGTACTATTTGTACTAGGCTGCTATGTGTAAATCACCCAGATAACCATGCTAAGGCACAAAACTTGACCAACTATCTTCCACCTAATGATGAAGGGACTATTGATTCTCGGTTATTTATAAAACATTTATAATACAGGACCATAACAAATAAGAGAATATGCAATGTAAAGATTATGATTTATCTACAAATACTAAGCTGTGTTTTCATTTTTATGCCTATTCTTCTTAAGTACACTCCAAACTATCTGAAATATTTTCCATTTTCTCAACATACTCTTTATGTCAATACTCCTCTACCTTTTGTTTACATGATTCTTCCTAAAAGGACATTCTGCCAATACTGCAGATACTATTCCTTAAAAAAATTGTAGTGCTACAAATATTTCATTTGCCCCTCCAGATCCACTCTCCATTCTTCTCCACTCTGTTCAGTGCCCCAGAAGGCTCTGTCTATATCCAAAGCCCCCCACCCTCTGTCTTCAGGGTAGAGTCAACCAATGGAAGACAAGAGCAGAAGACAAAAAGATAGGAGGTGAGCCGTGAGTAGTTATTCTCCCTCACTCTCCCACCTACCACCACCTCCGCTCTCATGTACAATCACCTCTAGTTAACGATGTTTTCCTACTACCAGAGCCAGGGCTTCGGTCAAATGAACCTCTATAGATCTACTCTCTGATTCTTAACAGCTCCCTATTCTGCCCTTGTATGTCTAAACGTGATAATGGCTATCTGTTGTTGCTCATCAGATACTCATACCATGTTCTCCTAACCCTTCCTACTCATTTATAAATCATTCCTTCATAAACTCTCCCTACTTTAGCCATCTGAGTATGCCTCTAATTTCATTAGGACCCTCACTCTTATAGCATCATTCTATTCCTACACCTTCTCTGTATTTTGTTTATATCTCCTTTACAGTTTTTTTTCTTATACTAAACTCCAAGTTTATTGATGACAAGGTATATTTTATTAATTTTTGAATCTCTAAAACAATTAATTTTGTCAATAGGAGGTACTAAATGAATGTTTCAAGAATAAATGGAAATAAAACTTTTTAAAATCAAAAGAATACTTTATGACCCAAGACAATGATATAAAACTCAAATTTCAGTTCCATGAAGATTCAAAAAGAGGCAAAACCAATCTATCAGGATAAAGATCAGAACTGTGGACATCTTAGAGGACAGGGTATCAAATGGGAGAAACCATGAGGGAGCCAACTAGAGTATGAAAATGTTCTATATTTTGATCTGAGTGGTAATTATACAGGTGTATACACATGTAAAAATGTGTTGAGCTATATACTTCTTTTGTTCACTTTACAGTATGTACGATATACCTCACTAAAAAAGAGAAGAAAAAAATCTGTATTTAGCTGCTTGTGTTGAAACAATATGGCTAACATTTATACAGAAGTCATTTATCAAAACAAGCAAAACAACTCTCTGTGGAGTCAAAACAGATATTACAAAGTCTATATACTGTATTTATCCTTATTTTTACAGGGAATTCCAATTAGCATGGTTAACTAGTGTCCTAACCCACCACTGATAAACGGTAATTAATTGGGAAATGAAAGGTAAAGATTGGTAAAAGCTAGCAGCAGAAGCAAGCAAAGTAAATATTAAAGAGAAGATTAAAATGTAAGAAACAGCACTTAGTATATGGCAAAGAGACTTTACAAGCCAGTTAGGCATCCATATATCATGGCACAGTAAGACAGTGTTAAAAATAACAACCCTATCTGCAGGAGTGAAACAGATGTGGGCATGGTGGAGGTAGACGGTCTGGAGGGTCCCCAGGAGGCTTGTGCAAGAATGGAAGGCAAAAGCAGTGGCTTAAGGTGTCATCTCAGTCCGAGATAAAACAGGCTTCCAAAACAATTCTTCTAGAGTGCTGGCTTTTCATCCTTTTTGACATAGTGTTGGTTATTTTCATGTTATCTTTTGCCACGACCAATTTGCTGATATCTAAACTGTTTTCTGGTATGAATTCTGAAAATGACTAAAAATTTCTTGAATAAAAAAGACAGACAGGATTAGCTTCAGAAAAAGTTCCAACCTCTAAGGGACCTTCCTTTCACTGTATACTTTCTGTTCATTTGGAGAACTCCACTAAATGGGTAGGATCTCATTCATTCATAGCTAAGTTCTTAAAACTAGACCCTTTGCTACATGTTTAAAAATTTTTTTCAAACATCTGATGGCTTTACAAAGTCTAATGAGAAAAGTATTTGTACTTAAAAGTTTCATGTATTCATTAAGAAATATAGTAATGTCTTTCCTTTAACATTTTAAGGGTTGACCAGGGAGGGTTTAACATAATGCAAAAATAGGATGAACAATAAGATGAGGTATGTATACATTCAAAAATAAATTACTCAAAAGTGAGGAAAGGATTTTGAGAGAAGGAACAAAGTGTTCTTAGATTGCAAGAGGCTTTAACACAAAAGATATGCACAAAATGTAGTTCCACAATGTATTTCTTGGCTCTATGTACCGATTAAATATTGAGCATAAGTAGGACTCTGATACAAAAAGACATGCCATGGTCAAACGGTCAATACTGTCTTCAGAAAAAGTAGATAATATCCAATATTGGAAAGCTAGCATGCATGTCCTCTTACCTAGATGTCTCCCCTTTTCTTCCTTTTAAATTCTTGAGCCCCCTAAAATAGGGCTTTATGCTTCAAATCTTTTTTTAACTCTTATTTACTTTTTAATTAAGCCTGTGACCGAAACATATTTATTTTTATAATGTCTGAAACTTATTTAAATACTTCAGCAAAGTCAGTGTGATATTTACTCATTCAACAGTTATTTGAACTCTCACTATTAGCCAGTCATTATTTTGGACAGGCAGTGAACAAAACAGACAAAAATTCTTATCTTTAGGGCGCATACATTCTCATTTCTTGTTATTTAAATGTAAATAAGTTATTTAACAAGGATTTATATTCTATGGGTGATCAACTAGCATTTAATCAGAGGCCACACTCCCAAAGCAGCAACTATAAACAATTCAGAAGCTATTCCTATTAGCCCTAAAGACTAATATAAGGCATATTAGACATATAAGAAATATTAGAATAAGATAAGGAATATTCTAGTATTCGAATATTAGAAGGTGCCAGACATAGTGGTTCACACCTGTAATCCCAGCACTCTGGGAGGCCAAGGAGGGTGGATAACTTGAGCTCAGGAGTTTCAGATCGGCGTGGGCAAAATGGCAAAACCCCATCTACACAAAAAACACAAAGAATTAGCCAGGACTGGTGGCATGTGCCTGTAGCCCCAGCTACTCCAGAGGCTGAGGTGGGAGGATCTTTTGAGCCTGGGAGACAGAGGTTGCAGTTAGCTGAGATCAAGCTACTGCATTCCAGCCTGAACAATAGGGTAAGACTCCATCTCAAAAAAAAAACAACAACAACAACAAAAAACAAGAATATTAGAAGTAACACTATAAGGAATATTAGAAATAGGCTCTTGTCATTGAAAGTAATGGCATTCAATACACGTGAACTCTCCTAAATATTTTGGGGATATTCCCCTCCCTTATAAACAGGGCATAAGATCTGGTAAACTCTATATCCTCTGTCTTCCAGATGGCTCTTAGGGTTACAGCCAAGTCTGGAATTAATTTTGGAGGATTTTAATTGCCTAATGCTGACTATAAAGCTAACAATTATGCCTTCAGGGTATTGTTGCATCTGCTTAAAGAGAATCTTTTATGGAATGTGTGGGTGAACTATCTGGAGGAACACAGAACTGGGAGATCACTCAGTTTACCAAACAGATTGCATTAACATTTTGTGTAGTGCTTGCTAATAATTTTGTCTAATAAATGTTTTGCTAATTTTAAAAAGGACAACCCTTACTTAACAGAGAAATATATTAGTTTCATCAAGATCTATTGAGTAAGCAGAAATAGGGATAAACATAATAGAAACAGCGACAGCAAAAATGTGTTTCAATTAAAAAGATACTACTTGTAAAAAGATAAACTTCAATTACCTGACAAAAATGCACTTGATGAGAACACATGAACACGAAAGGAGAAACACACACTGGGGCCTATCAGAGAGTAGACAGTGGGAGGAGAGGATGAGGAAAAATAACTAATCAATACTAGGCTTAATACCTGGGTGGTGAAATAATCTGTACAACAAACTCCCATGACACAAGTTTACCTATGCAAACCTGCACATGTACCCCTGAACTTAAAGTTAAAAAAAAAACAGCACATTTCTAAAGTTTGCTAGATAATTATGACTAGTACCTTACTACTATCTTCTTCCTTGGTTAATTAAAATTAGGAAATTTCTGTTAAAAATGAAGTTTTCCCTAGAAATCAAAAGTGCAATCTAAGCACTATAAATGTTCTATTAACACTTAACTGAGAACAATTCAAACATTCATGAATTTTTAACTCTGCAAGCCATATCTGATAATGTCAAAATTGTTTATAACCCTACTGCATCACTATGATCTCACCTCAAATGATCATTCCATGCCCATCCTTTTGTTTAGAGGCAACTCCTACACACAGTGTCCTGTATTAGTTTCCATTCTCCCAACTTGGAACATTCTTTCAAGCTTCATCTATAAACTGAGGCATTCACACTTTTTAAGTAAGCTTCCCTGGCTGGAGAAGATTTTTGCTGGCTTTTTGTGATATCAAAAACATAATCCTTAGGCATCCTGTTCTTCAAGTTACTTTCTTTCTTTTTTTTTAATTTTTTTAATTGAATTTTCGGTTTTGGGGTACATGTGAAGAACATGCAAGATAGTTGCATAGGTACACACGTGGCAGTATGATTTGCTGCCTTCCTCCCCTTCACCTATATCTGGCTTTCTCCCCATGCTATCTCTCCCCAATTCCCCACTCCCTGCTGTCCCTCCCTATTCCCCTCAACAGACCCCAGTGTGTGATGCTCTCCTCCCTGTGTCCATGTGTTCTCATTTTTCAACACCCACCTATGAGTGAGAACATGTGGTATTTCATTTTCTGTTCTTGTGTCAGTTTGCTGAGAATGATGTTCTCCAGGTTCATCCATGTCCCTACAAAGGACACAAACTCAACATTTTTGATTGCTGCATAATATTCCATGGCGTATATGTGTCACATTTTCCCTGTCCAGTCTATCATCGTTGGGCATTTGGGTTGATTCCAGGTCTTTGCTATTGTAAACAGTGCTGCAATGAACATTCACATGCATGTGTCCTTATAGTAGAATGATTTGTAATCCTTTGGATATATACCCAGTAATAAGATTGCTGGGTCAAATGGAATTTCTATTTCTAGGTCCTTGAGGAATCGCCACACTGTCTTCCACAATAATTGAACTAATTTACACTCCTACCAGCAGTGTAAAACTGTTCCTATTTCTCCACATCCTCTCCAGCATGTGTTGTCACCAGATTTTTTAATGATCACCTTTCTAACTGGCGTGAGATGGTATCTCAATGTGTTTTGATTTGCACTTCTCTTATAACCAGTGATGATAAGCATTTTTTCATGTTTGTTGGCCTCATGTATGTCTTCTTTTGTAAAGTGTCTGTTCATATTCTTTGCCTACTTTTGAGTGGGCTTGTTTGTTTTGTTCTTGTAAATCAGTTTTAGTTCTTTGTAAATTCTGGATATCACCCCTTGTTCAGATGGGTAAACTGCAAAAATTTCCTCCCATTCTGTTGGTTGCTGATTCACTCTAATGACTGTTTCTTTTGCTGGGCAGAAGCTGTGGAGTTTGATTAGGTCCCATTCGTCTATTTTGGCTTTTCTTTTTGTTTGGCCCCTGCTTTCTGTGTTTTGGTCATGAAGTCCTTGCCTACTCCAATGTCCTGAATGGTTTTGCCTAGATTTTCTTCTAGGGTTTTTATGGTGTTAGGTCTTACGTTTAAATCTTTAATCCATCTAGAGTTAATTTTAGTGTAAGGTGTCAGGAAGGGGTCCAGTTTCTGCTTTCTGTACACAGCGAGCCAGTTTTCCCAACACCATTTATTAAACAAGGAATCCTTTCCCCTTTGCTTGTTTTTGTCAGGTTTCTCAAAGATCGGATGGTTGTAGATAAGTTGTGTTGCCTCTGAGGCCTCTGTTCTGTTCCATTGTTCTATATCTCCATTTTGGTACCAGTACCATGCTGTTTTGATTACTGTAGCCATGTAGTATAGTTTGAAGTCCATTAGTGTGATGCCTCCCACTGTGTTCTTTTTACTTAGAATTGACTTGGCTATGCGGGCTCTCTTTTGGTTCCATATGAAGTTTAAGGTGGTTTTTTCCAGTTCTGTGAAGAAGGTCATTGGTAGCTTGATGGGGATAGTGTTCAATCTGTAAATTACTTTGGGCAGTATGGCCATTTTCATGATATTGATTCTTCCTAACCATGAACATGGAATGTTGCTCCATCTGTTTGTGTCCTCTCTTATTTCGTTGAGCAGTGGTTTGTAGTTCTTGAAGAGGTCCTTTACGTTCCTTGTTAGTTGTATTCCTAGGTATTTTATTCTCTTTGTAGCAACTGTGAATGGCAGTTCGTTCTTGATTTGGCTCTCTGTTATTGGTGTATAGGAATGCTTCTGATTTTGCACATTGATTTTGTATCCTGAGACTTTGCTGAAGTTGCTTATCAGTTTAAGGAGATTTTGGGCTGAGACAATGGGGTCTTCTAGATATACGATCATGTGGTCTGCAAATAGGGACAATTTGGCTTCCTCCTTTCCTATTTGAATACCCTTTATTTCCTTTTCTTGCCTGATTACTCTGGCTAGAACTTCCAATACTATATTGAATAGGAGGGGTGAGAGAGGGCATCCTTGTCTAGTGCCGGATTTCAAAGAGAATGCTTCCAGTTTTTGCCCATTCAGTGATACTGGTTGTTGGTTTGTCGTAAATAGCTTTTATTATTTTGAGATACGTTCCGTCATTACCGAGTTTATTGAGGGTTTTTAGCATAAAGGGCTGTTGAATTTTGTCAAAGGCCTTCTCTGCATCAATTGAGATAACCATGTGGTTTTTGTTTTTGGTTCTGTTGATGTGGGGAATTATGTTTATAGACCTGCATATGTTGAAGCAGCATTGCATCCCCGGGATGAATCCTACTTGATCATGGTGGATAAGCTTTTTGCTGTGCTGTTGCAATCAGCTTGCCAGTATTTTATCGAAGATTTTTGCATCTATGTTCATCATGGATATTGGCCTGAAGTTTCTTTTCTTGTTGAGTCTCTGCCGGGTTTTGGTATCAGGATGATCTTGGTCTCATAAAATGATTTGGGAAAGATTCCCTCTTTTTGTATCATTTGGATAGTTTCAGAAGAAATGGTAGCAGTTCCTCTGTGTATCTGGTAGAATTCGGCTGTGAATCCATATGGACCTGGGTTTTTTTGGGTGGTAGGCTCTTAATTGCTGCCTCAACTTCAGATCTTGTTATTGGTCTATTCATGGTTTCGACTTCTTCCTGGTTTAGGCTTGGGAGGATGCAAGTGTCCAGGAATTTATCCATTTCTTCCAGGTTTACTAGTTTATGAGCATAGAGTTGTTTGTAATATTCTCTGATGATGGTTTGAATTTCTGTGGGATCTGTGGTGATTTCCCCTTTTTCAGTTTTTATTCCACCCATTTGATTATTCTCTCTTTTCTTTTTTATTAATCTGGCTAGTGGTCTGTCTATTTTGTTGATCTTTTTGAAAAACCAGCTCCTGGATTTACTGATTTTTTGAAAGGCTTTTTGCGTCTCTATCTCCTTCAGTTCTGCTCTGGTCTTAGTTATTTCTTGTCTTCTGCTAGGTTTTGAGTTTTTCTTATCTTGCTCCTCTAGCTCTTTCAATTTGATGATAGGGTGTCAATTTTGGTTCTCTCTACTCTTCTCATGTGGGCACTTATTGCTATATATTTTCCTCTAGAGACTGCTTTAAATGTGTCCCAGAGATTATGGTATGTTGTGTCTCCGTTTTCATTGGTTTTGAAGAACTTCTTCATTTCTGCCTTCATTTCATTGTTTATCTAGTCAACATTCAAGAGTGAGTTGTTCAGTTTCCATGAAGCTGTGCGGTTT
>JAPYYA010004856.1:0-11363 GCA_028533165.1 Leontopithecus rosalia | reverse complement strand
AAAATGATGAGTTCGTGTCCTTTGTAGGGACATGGATGAATCTGGAGAACATCATTCTCAGCAAATTGACACAAGAACAGAAAAGGAAACACCGTATATACTCACTCATAGGCGGGTGATGAACAATGGGAACACATGGACATAGGGAAGGGAGCACCACACACTGAGGTCTATTGGGGGAAATAGGGGAGGGACAGCGCGGGGGGGAGCGCGGGAGGGATGGCATGGGGAGAAATGCCAAATATGGGTGAGGGGGCAGAAGGCAGCAAAACACACTGCCACGTGTGTACCTATACAACTATCTTGCATGTTCTGCACATGTACCCCAAAACCTAAAATGCAATAAAAATTTAAAAAAAAGAAAAAAGAGTTTGGGTGATTTTAATCAAAGCTTGGATTCTAGCCCTGCCCTGAAGCATGCTGTAATATGAGAAAGGTTCCAGCCTCACATTCCAACAGAAATGAATTTTTATGGGAATAGCCCCCCTCCATCAACTGCCACCTCTCTTTTTGTTATTGTTTTGAAGTGATGCAGCAAATATTTTTAAAGTATCTGCTACTTTCAACTATGAGAGATGCTACATTAATTATGGTACCATCCTTGAAAGAAAATTAATGAGTTACATTTAACAAGTGCTTAAAGTGGATCAAATGGAAAATAAAACACTTTTAGAAGTATGCAGATATACAAAAAAAATGTAGAATCAACATGCTGCTTACCCTCTCTAAAAAGTACTTTAGGTATAGGCACCAAATCATTAAAGGTGCTTTTGAAAAGTAGAAGAAAACATTGTATAAACAGAAGCAGAAGGGCTTTAAAATATGCTCCGCCATTTACAAGTAACACAAGCTTAGACAAATTACCTAACCTCTCCAAAAGTGAAATATAAACATCTACCTTATATAAGGGTTGGTGTAAGAAATGGGTAATATAGTAAATGCCCAGTGCAGTGTCTGGCATATATGATTAATAGAGGCCAGTATCATTAGAGGCATTTTCAACAAGTAGGACACATTTACTGCTGACTTTTCTTCCTTGGTGAAAAAAAAGTTTCATGTCAATAAAACTTGTTACAGTTCTGAAAAACAATGTAAAATAAGTTTCATAAATGAATATGTAACTTAACATATAAATTAGAAGTATTTATCTTATAACAAGTTGGGAGATGGGAAACTGCAACTAAGAGGCCTATAACATTCATCAGAGAGTCCTTAAACAAACAGAAATGCAATGAGATTTCTGAGGACCTGGAGAAGGAAAAAATACAAGAAGTAGCTATACCCATTTGTCAAGTTGAAAAAGATCCTGCCTCCTCCCATTTTTCTTCCTCCTCTTCTCAACTCCTATAGGGAAGAAATATGTTCTCAGATACTGGGAGTCCAAAAAAAAAAAAAGGGAAAGAAAAAAATGTGAAGTAACAAGGTAAACAAGGAAGCAAGCTACATATATTAAAACACGTTGCTAATTCTTTAGGTGAACAGGACTTTGTAGTTTTACAAGCTTCACTTTGAAATACACATACTTTCCTGCTGTTTACTTTTTTATTTTTATTTGCATAAATTTAAGGGGTCCAGGTGCAGTTTTGTTACATGGATATATTGTGTAATGGTGAAGTCCGGCCTTTTTGTGTAACCATCACCCAAGGAATGTACACTGTATCCATTATGCAGTTTCTCATCCGTCACCCTCCCACCCTTTCCAGTCTTCAGTGACTATTATTCCACATTCTACTTCCACGTGTATGTGTTATTTAGCACTTATAAGTGAGAACACGTGGTATTTGACTTTCTAAGTTCTTTCACTTAAGATAATGACCTCCAGTTCCAGCTATGCTGCTGCAAAAGACATGACTGCACTCTTTGTAAAGCTGCACGGTATTCGTGTGTGTGTGTTCGTGTGTGTGTGTGTGTGTGTGTGTGTGTGTGTGTGTGTGTGTGTGTACAGTACCACGTTTTCTTTAGTCATCCATGATGGATGCTTAGGTTGATTCCGTATCTTTGCTCTTGTCAATATGGCTGCAATAAACATACTGAGTGCAGGTATCTTTTTGATATAATGACTTATTTTCCTTTGGGTACATACTCAGTATTGGGATTGCTGAATCAAGTGGTAGTTCTACTTTTAGTTCTCTGAGAAATCTCCATATTATCTTCCACAGAGTTTGTACTAATTTATATTCCAACCAACCGCATATAAGTGTTCCCTTTTCTCTGCATCCTAATTTACTTTGGGATTAGGTCTATCAGTCATTCTAAATTTATTCTGAAATAACTTAGATAATTCAGACTAGCTAACAGTTATGAGAGAAACAGATCTCCTTTGGGAGAGAGGTTAAGGGACAAAAGAAAGATAAATGCATGGGCACTTAGGAGATGAGAAAACATCATTATTCAACGAAAAAATTACAGAGCAGGGAAAAGGAGATTTTAAGAAGGTACCAAAGACTACAGAACAAATATAATGATCAACACTCCACTTACTCTGATATTTTAGAGGGAATAATTTGCCAGCATGTCTCACTGAAAATCATATGCTGCTTTGGTAGATTACCAAAACTTACCAACTGTAGAATTGTGAAATAGAAAACCTTATGATTTGAAACACTGAGGTCTGTATGTATGAAGCTGTTCCATCTCATGATCAAACTGCATTAAATCATTTATAAAAATCATTATCATTGAAAATTCAATGTTTATACAATTACATCTTTAAAACCCAGTTGGAATTACAAGGAAAACATTCAAACTTTCTTCCCCTGAAAGCCTCTGTCAAGCTTTGCTGAACTTTTTCTGCTTGTAAAGGCAGAAATACAGCCCGGCATGGTGGCTCATGCCTGTAATCCCAGCACTTTGGAAAGCCGAGGAGGGTAGATCACAAGGTCAGGAGTTCAAGACCAGCCTGGCCAACATGGTCAAACCCCATCTCTACTAAAAATACAAAAAAAATAGCCAGACATGGTGGAGGGCATCTGTAATCCCAGCTACTCAGGAGCCTAAAGCAGAGAATTGCTTGAACCTGGCAGGCGGAGGTTGCAGTAGGCCGAGATCGTGCCACTGCATTCCAGCCTGGGCAACAGAGTAGACTCCATATCAAAAAAAAAAAAAAAAAGTAGAAATACATGAATTTCTCAACTTAAATTTAAACCTAGCAAACTTAGTATACAAAATGATATAGAGAGGTTTTGTCAAGCTTGAAGTGTTCCAGAAAGAACCCTTCCTAATACATCTTCAAGCACTGCAAAGGCCCCTGAGAATGACAGGTAAATACACCAAGTCACTCTGAGTCAAATGCAAATTCTACCAACCTTCACAGGCAAAATGGTTTCCAGGTCTGGTTCAGAAATAATTATACCACAAAACTGAGGCAGATACTATATGCATCTATGCACCGTATCTGGTAATCTCATTAATGGATCTTGAGCCCAAATAGGTCATTCAATTATGTATAGTCCATTTTCACACTGCTATTAAGACACTACCTGAGATTGGGTAATTTATAAACAAGAGTTTTAACTGACTCACAGTTCTTCATGACGGGGAAGCCCCAGGAAACTCACAATCATGGTGGAAGGTAAAGGGGAAGCAAGGCATGTCTTACATAGTGACACGGTGGCAGAAAAGAGAAAGAGCTCAGGGAAAATTGCAACTTTTTCTTTTGAGATGCCATCTTACTCTGTCACCCAGGCTGGAGTTCAAGGGCTTGAGCTTGACTCACCGAAGGCTCCACCTCCCAGGTTCAAGCAATTCTCCTGTCTCAGCCTCCAGAGTAGCTGAGATTACAGGTGCCCACCACCATGCCTGGCTAATTTTTGTATTATTTTTAACAGAGACAGGGTTTCACCATGTTGGCCAGGCTGGTCTTGAACTCCAGACCTCAAGTGATCTGCCCACCTCAGCCTCCAAAAGTGCTGCAATTACAGGCATAAGCCACTGCGCCTGGCCAAAAAGTGCTACCACTTTTAAACCATCAGTTCTCAAGAGAACTTCACTATCACAAGAAGAATATAGGGGAAACTGCCCTCCCTATTCAATCACCTTGCACCAGGGGGTGGAATGTGACACATGGGGATTACAATTCTAGATGAGATTTGGGTGGAGACACAAAGCCAAACCGTATCAAATCCTTAAGTGCTTTCACAATTTAAGATGCATCATCCCAGAAAATGTCTTTTTTAACCAATTATCTTTGGAGCTGGCATCTGACAAAAGAGTTTATTTTTATTCAAACAGTTTATTATTTTTTTTACCCAAAAGCTGAAGGGAAGAACCCTTTAAAGAGAAAAGTTATTTCAAATGCTTCTGCTTTCCATTCCCCTTTCCAACCCCATCTGAATAGTTATATTCGAAAGCAAAAAAAAAAAAAAAGAGCAGGAAGAGAAATAAAATTAATTGGAGATAGCACTGTAGTTAAGAACATCATTTCAGTTTGAAGAGATGGAATCTGCAATGTAATCCAGCCAAAAGGTGCACAGTTCATTCAAAAACAATCGGCCTGCTGATCACAGAGGTAGAGAAGTACTCCATACATGGCCAGAGACATGTACCTGCTTAGAAACGATAAATTTGAAGGCAAAGGCATGCCAAAGACCCATGGGATGAATAAGCGTATTTCTGGACTCACAAAAAATAAAGTAAATTTTTAAAAATGAAAATATAAAAAACCTATGGGAGTAACATAAAGCTGCTAGAATAACAGACAGAGAAGGGGGAAAAGGGGATCGCATTCTAATGATATCTTCTAATAACACCCACAGCCAGTCGCCATAATATAGTATAACAAATGCTATAATTTCTTGAGTACTATGTGGCAGGCATTATGCTACACACATTATACACATTATCTTGTATTTCCTGTAATGACTATGTACTATAGTTATTACTATGCATATTTTGCAGGTAACGCATAAAGTTCAGTAACTTGCCTAAGGTCTCTCTCAACTGCGCTGAGATTGCAAGTGAGCAACAAATGACAATTATTATTATTACCATAATTCAGCTCAAATGAATGCCTGAAATCTGGCAACCTTCTAGAATATCCATTATGTCCTATAATGTTCTGTCCCCCAAAGAGTCCTTAAAATTCTCTGCTGGAGCGTTTCCAAGCACTTGGGTTCCAAAAGCACCATGGTTTTCTATCTTTAACTTCCTCCAGAAAGGAGCCTTCTCAGTAACGTCTTTTGGTCCATGTGCTCCCTATCCTTAAGGTCTTTTGAAATATCTCCCATGAATCACCCAATGGCTACCTTGCACTAACTTGCAAAATCCCTTCCAGCCCCATGGGTATCACACATCACTATGTGCCCCAAGTAGTTATGTAGTCTACTTAGATATTTTATGATATGTCTACTCTCTGCTCATCCTTCCCCTAATGTAACTGAATAGCCTGAGTATCACTTCCATTCTCATAACGATCAATTCATACTCCCTTAAATAGACTCAAAATCACCCTCTCTACAGAAAATCTGCCCTTCATTAGCTTCACTTAACTATAACTACTTTTGTAACAGAAAAGGGACTGGATTGGAAACAAGGAGATCTGGCCTCAAATTCTGGTTCTTTTACTAACTATGGTACTTGGGTAAATCACTTCACCTTTCTGGGACCCTTTTGGTGAACATAAATGAGAGGAATCAGACTAAATAAGCACAAAACTAATTCCCAGATATAAATATTTAAGCAAAAAGATTAGCAAGAGCTTAAACTTTTAAAAACAGCCAAAAAAATTGAAAAAATTTTTAAATACCTTAAATTTTAAAAAATATATACAACATTTAGCTGGTGCAGTCACTCACACCTGTAATCCCAGCACTTTGGGAGGCTAAGGCAAGTGGCTCATTTGAGGTCAAGAGTTTGAGACCAGCCTGGCCAACATGGTTAAACCCCATCTCTGCTAAAACACAAAAATTAGTCAGGCATGGTGACGGGTGCCTGTAATCTCAGCCACTCCAGGAGGCTAAGGCAGAAGAATCGTTTGAACCTGGGAGGTGGAGGTGTGAGCTGAGATCATGCCATTGCACTCTAGCCTGGGCAACAGGTCAAGACTCGGTCTCAAAAAAAAAAAAAAGTGTGTGTGTGTGTGTGTGTGTGTGTGTGTGTGTGTGTGTGTACAGATGTGTATATATACAGATGTGCATATAATTATATTAAATATATACATTAAAACCGCAAAAAGAGAGTAACTTTTAATTTCAGAGAGTGGAAGGGCCATTAAATTGTCCATTTTCCATTCTTTATTTGAGATGAATGAAAACCCAAGTTTTCACTGGTTTTAAATCCCTTAAAAAGTAACTGGGCTATGAATTTCAATACTTTTATCAGTCCGTTCTCACACAGCTTTAAAGAACTACCTGAATGGGTAATTTATAAAGAAAAGGGGTTTAATTGGCTCATGGTTCCACAGGCTGTACAGGAAGCATAGCTGGGGAAGCCTCAGGAAACTTACATTCATGGCAGAAGGCAAAGAGGAAATTGGTGTGTCCTACGTGGCTGGAGCAAGAGGAAGGACGAGCACAGTAGGGGGTGCTATACACTTTTAAACAACCACTTCTCGTGAGAACTCTATCATGAGACAGCACTAGAGGGATGTTGCTAAACCATAAGATTCCACCCCTATGATCCAATTATCTCCCACCAGACTCCACCTCCAACACTGCAAATTACAATTCGACATGAGATTTGGGTGGGGACACAGAGCAAAATCATATCAATATTCTCCTATTCACTACTCAATATTGTATATGCCACATGTTAGTTTAATACACCGAAAGTATTTTAAATGCTGTGATGGGTAGCCTTATGTGTCAACATCCTTAGGTTATAGCACCCAGGTATTTAATCAAACGCCAATTTAGGTGTTGCTATAAGCATATTTTGTAGATGTAGTTAATGTCCACAATCAGTTGACTTAAGTAAAGGAGATTACCTTCCATAGTGTTAGGACTCATCTAATCAGCTGAAGGCCTTAAGAGCAAAACCTGAGGTTTCTCAAAGAAGAAAGAATTCTGCCTCGAAACTACAGAATCAACTTCTGCCTAAATTTCCAGCCTGCTGGTCTGACCTACAAAGTTTGTACTTGCCAACTCCCACAATTACATGAGACAATTTCTTAAAATAAATCTCTTTTAAAAATATATACATAGATGTGATACTGGTTCCGTTTCTCTGAAGAACCCTAATTATACACTAACACAGTAAAAATCAAACTGGTACTATTTTGCTTCAAGACGCTCCTCCAGGTCATTCACACAAGAGGTGAGAGGGATTCCTCTCCCAGTCCCCTGCAGTTAACAAAGGAGTGCATCCTCTGTGTGGAATTTAAAAACTATAATAAAACCAACTTAAAGTCTTTCTGCTGTATTATCACCAGGAGCTGGCAATTCGAAACCTCAGTGCTAAAATACTCTTTACAACCCTAACAGACAGCTCCCGCCATCAAGACCCCTAGTGTGTCACTGCTAGTGGTCAACTTCCCCCACCCCCATGCAAATCATTTATTCAATAGTTCTTCTATTCCTTAGGCTCTCAAAATCAAAAATAAAACTAATAATAACAACAAAGGTTAAGGGCAATTGGTGTGCTTTCTACAATATTTGCCATTGTGAGTTATAAGCTATCACTTTAACAGGAAAGTTTATCTATAATGTAACATGATGCCTCACTCAAAGCAAAACTGAGTCTATTTACATAATCCAACAAATTATGATTTAGTATTAAACGTATTTTTAAAATAATAATAATCTAAACAAGAGGTTCACAATCATAACTGCAGGCCTAGAGACTGGAAAATTTGCCAAGATTTATGGGATCAGATTCGGCAGATTGGACAGGGCCCTATTAACAGGACTGCAGTGACTCATCCCCTTTTGAATCACTCTGAGGTCCTAGTCATCTTGGTCACTATTGGAGAAAAGGTCTAACTCACCAGAGGAAAAGGACAGAAAATGATACTAAAAGCAGTCAACCCTGTGTGAGTCAACCTGGTTAAGGGCTATGCTCTTCATCAGAGGCAGGGCAGCAGCTGGACCGTAAGTTAGCAGATCAACACTCTTTGGTAATTCCTTGTCCAAAAACTGTATTTCCCAGCTATAACAAATCTTGATTCTATCAAGTGGCAGGAAATGGCTTTCTAACTAGGGTATGCAGATAACTGAGAATATACTATATAATAAGAAAATTGATAACCAAAGGGCATAGAACCAACAAGTTCAATTTAGCAAATTACTTCATATTTTACAAACTAGTGATTAAGGAAAACAAATGTCTAAGTATGTGTATATAAAGACAGTGTTTTGGTTATGACTATTTTGATAGTTCTTCTAATACAGACACTGTACATATTTCACTGTAGCAGAAATAAATAGTGAATCTATAAGAATAACCAGTAATTCACTGTACATAATGGAAAACTGTCGCTATTGGTTAAACTGTAAAATACATCTAAAGCCTATGGAATAACAAAAATAATTCAGCTAAAGAGAAAGCTAAATTTACTAAACAATTAGGAGAAAGAATACAATTCCAAAGATTTTCCAGAACACAGTGCAATCAAACATCAACATACCATTCACATGTATAACTAGCCCAACTTGCCCAAGAAGGCAGATGCACTTCTATTTCAACAATAAGCATTTCCTCCAACCATGAACTAGAGTCCAAAGACTTGCGTGCATTCTCAAGTGCTTTATTTCTCAAAAACCATGGGAAAAGGTGGAAGAAAAATAAAATCAAGCCTTATCAGATAAACAGTATTGCCTACTTAAAGAAATAAGATTAAATTAAGACATATACAGAAATTAACATGACAGTTAATTCAATTACTTTAGAGATCAGTGTCATCTCTTCATTCTGTAATTTGAAAAATTATTCAATATGCTCGTTTACATGTTAAGGCACTGTTTATGTTTAGGTCTTGTTTTACACTTGTAAATACCAGCAGTCCTCCTAAACATAAGGACACTAACTGTGTATTTCACTCAAGCATAGATGTTCAAGGCCATTAATAATTTATAAGCTCGCAAGACACTGCAGTCCAATAAATACGAAATATTCTAGTTTTCCTGAATTAGTTCAAGTCAGACCACCAAATCAAACCTAAAAGTCACCTGTATTAATACGGTGATTTTTAAAACAAAATCTTCTAACATTTGAAATGTGAAACATCTGAAACAAGCAAAGCAATAGTCACATCTCACCCTCCACCAATATGATTCTAGCTACCCTGCCCACTTTGTTGCAAAAATTCAATTCACTTACCATCCACTTAACAATTCACTTACCATCTACTTAAAAGCTAAGTGAGTCTTTGTAATTACACTGAGTGAGACACTATATAATGTAGATAAGGAAGCACATATTAATCACATCCACATAAATACAATGTAAATAATAACTAATAATTACCCTTGTTAATAAAAATGAGCCCACACACTAAACACTGGCCACTAGGGAAAACTAAATGTGTGTGTAACAATAATCTTGGGTTATCAATATTTTTAAAAAACACTGACAATGGCAAATACATATATAATCGCAGAAATAAAAAGGAACAGTAAACTCTTAAGAACTGCTAGTAATTTGCTGCACCCTGATGTAAAATTGCCCTTACTGGTTAAACTAAAAGAATGAACCCAACAAAATAACTTTTAGAAAAAAATGTGTTAGAAAGTCAGGCAGAAAAACAGTGAGCTGCAACTGCAAACACTGACAGCACTGGCTTTCCATGAGATCACCACCATAATTCTAAACGCATTTAGTTCAACCCATGACAAAGGAAATAAGACAAGCTAAACTCTGCAGGGTAGAGAAGAGTCCAAAAGGAAAACTGGTTGGCTTTCCTGGGTTAAGAGGACTCTCAACTACTATCAGTTTGACAAAGAAACGCAGAATCTGGGTGAAGCAAGAGTTCAAGCGGTCCCTAGGAATGTACAATATTTTTCCGAAATCCACACGCGCGGAGCGGGATACGTTTCTTAAAAATAAATAAATAATAAAAATAAAATTTAAAAACCAGCATGAATTGCAAATAAAGCAATAGGCGTTCAGCATCCAATAGGTGGCTGGTCATCTTTCTGGTTCGTTAGGTCGAGACGCCCTTCTCACCTACGACCCTCAGAGGACTGACTCCCTCCTCTCTAACCTCTCCCTGGAAGCCAGCCTTTACCATCTCATGCCACTCTCGCAGACAATCCGCCAGGAGCCGGGACACGCCCCCACGAATGACTACTTTCCTCGGAGATGCATCTCTGCCCCGTGTCATCCGCAACCTCCTGTCTCAGGGCCTCTTTGGCCTCAGGGTTCCCGGTGCCTCCCTTCCCAGCCCCTCTCGGCTGCCCTTAGGGCTCTCCCGGTTCCCCGTTTTCAGTCCTGGCCCTTCTCCCAAGCCTGGGGTCCCGGCTCTCCCTCCACACGCGCGGGAGGTGCCGACTCTCCCGTCCCTACCTGGTCTCCCAGTCCCGCAGCGCCCGGCGGCAGCGCGCCGAAAAGCATCCACTGAGGAAACAGGTGCCCGCAACGCTCCGGCTGCGAACTCACCTCCAGTCCGGACTTTCGGATCCTGGCCCAAAGCCGGGCTTCCGCCTGGCGCTGTCCAGGTCGCCAGCGGAACCGGAAGTCCCGCCCCTCGCCCGGCCCGGCCCGCCGGCCTGGCAGGACGGCTGCTACGCGGGAGAAGGATCGCCAGCGCCCGGCAGCGGGCGACGGCCGACGGGCGGCGGGCATGGGATAAGGGCGGGGGGCTTGGCCTGAAAGGGCGAGGTAGGCGCCAAAAGAATCCCCTCTCGCGCTCCTGCTGCTTCTAGTGTATCCATCGACCTGTGTGCAAATGCTTGACCAGGCGTCTTCTGCTCAAGCCCAGTGAGGCACAAGATGACTCAGGCACTGACCTCTGCCCTCACAATCTATCTGAAGGTTGACATAAGTAAAAACAGAAGTAAATCACGCAGCAAGACAGTGTTTCTTCTTTCATCATTCAGATTATTACCACCTGCTGTGTATGGCCCGCGAACAACCCGGCACTGCTGTAGGGGCTGGGGATAGAATGAACAGAGGACAGCCCCAGCTCGTGGAGCTCACGCTCAGGGCGAGGAACTAGCTATAGAATAAATCCCACAGCAGCCGCTCCCTCGGGAAGGTTATGCACAGAAACACAGATAGAAAAGCAATGAAACCATCAAGTGTCAGAGGCACTCTGGTGGTGCTGTAGGGAATGGTGCGGTGTAGGGAGCGGGACAGAGAAGGCTTTCTCGAAATAATGACTCTTCAATTGAGACTGAAGTAAATGATGAATAAGAGTTAAAGGACAGGCAAGGTGGAGAAGGGCATGCAGAGGAGAAGGATGCTATGGAGTGAGAGCTTGGCTTGCACAG
>JAPYYA010004855.1:0-11364 GCA_028533165.1 Leontopithecus rosalia | reverse complement strand
TCACCGCAACCTCCGCCTCCTGGGTTCAGGCAATTCTCCTGCCTCAGCCTCCCGAGTAGCTGGGATTACAGGCACGCATCACCATGCCCAGCTAAGTTTTTGTATTTTTAGTAGAGACGGGGTTTCACCATGTTGACCAGGATGGTCTCGATCTCTTGACCTTGTGATCCACCCGCCTCGGCCTCCCAAAGTGCTGGGACTACAGGCTTGAGCCACCGCGCCCGGCCCAATTTTGCCTTTTTCATATGGCAGCACAGTAGAAGTATGTGAGTGCCGGCTTTATTCCTGTACCTTTTCCCTGCTGCTCTGCTGACATTCCTCAGAGATGAAGACTTCATGGTGATTTTCACTAGGAATGACCACAGCTGTCATTTTCTGAGTCCTATTATGTGCCAGACCTACCTCCATTCATTTTCTCAATTCTACGAAGCACTTTGTTTTTATCCGAAGTACATGCGTGAAAACTGATCTTGAGAAAGACGATGGACTAGCACAAGGTCACCCAGCTAGTTGGCAGTGGGGCTAGGATTCAATCCTATGTCCATCCAACTCCCAAGTCCCTGAAAGTAACCACAGTGGACGCCGCCTCTCAGCTTCGTGTCCCCAGAGGTGGCCCCGCTCTGGGGACTGCATAGCTGGTGCCTGAGAAGTGTTTCTGAATAAACAACCAGAAGAATGATCCACTGACAAAGTCTTTTTGGCTGTGCGTGCGTTGTTCTGGTATGGGTTGACGCGTGGCCTTGATTTTCTGCAGCCTCATCTCCAGGCTGAGAGTCTCAAGCCAGGTTCCGTGATGTTGGTAAAACTAAACTTTGTCGTGATTGCATTTGTTAAGTGGCTTCTCAGAAAAGAATCATCAGCAAACAGAATCCCTTAGAAGACTATGGTGTTGTCCTTGATCCTAGAGCAGGCTTGGAAAATTTTCGCAAGGAATGGAAGAACAGCGTGGCAGTAGCTGCTAAGCAATATGTCCTTGTAAAAACATAACACAAACTGGTTTACACAACACAGACTGGGAGCTGAGAAAAAAAGGAGGAAGTACATTTTAAGATTGAATCCTTTTATAATGATAACAGCCACTGTAGATTGGGAGCTTTTAGCGTGGCTGACTCTGTGCCTAGTGCTTCATATGCATTACTCCTAACGTTTTAGCAGCCCAGAAAGGCAGGTCTTACTTCTCTTTCTCGTTCCCATTTTAAAGAACAGGAAACTGAGGCTCAGTGAGCCTAAGTAACTTGTCCAAGGCCTCCCAAACACACATAATATGTGGCTCCAGAGGGCATGCTTAAATTTGCATAGTTCTACTCCGATGCTCTGACAGACATAAATTAAACACTATAACAGAACCAACATTATCATAAGGGAAATCCCTTATGAACCTTTGGAAATTCTACGGCACATCAAGGTAATTCTGATTATCAAATGTAATTGTAAAACCCAGTTTTAGAATCCTAAAATAACATTTGTCTTTACATAATTACCTCATCAGACCTTCCTTTTAGACCTTTGTAAAGTAGGTAAGAGCAGTGTTAGGATTCCATTTTTGGATGAGGAGACTGAAGTTCAGGAACACTAAGCAGCTGGTAACAATAGCATTGGAACCCAGGACTCTCATAAACTAATATGCAAAAGCATGTAAAAGTTGGGAGTATTTTGAGCCTAAAAGCTGAAAGTCTGCTTGTTTCTGAAGAGTTGGCTCATGCCACTTCCTCTTCCTCATCTGCCTTTCTCCACAGACACCTTTTTTCCTTATTATGTTCATTCATTGCACAAATATTGCAACAAAACATTTTTTAATCAGAAGAAGTTTCAGGTCCAGTACTTTGGGAGACCAAGGCAGGTGGATCACCTGAGGTCAGGAGTTTGAGACCAGCCTGGACAACATGGTGAAACCCCATCTCTACTAAAAACAAAACTTAGCCAGGCATAGTGGTGTGTGCCTGTAATCCCAAGCTGCTAGGGTGGCTGAGGCAGGAGCATCTCTTGAACCCGGGAGGCAGAGCGTACAGTGAGCTGAGATAGCGCCACTGCACTCCAGCCTGGGCAACAGAGCAAGACTCCGTCTCAAAAAAAAGGGAGAAGAAGAAATTTTATTCATAGTCCCAGTACCCTGACTTATCAATTATTTTTAGGTTTCTATTATTTTCTCCCAGTCTTATCCATATATTACAAAAAAGCACATACACACAGACATTTGGACATATAAATACACACCAATAAATATAAAAACTTCCCTGGGAAGTTATTTGAAACTTGGTGCTGATGAAAAGATGGTGGCCACAGGCACCTGATTCACAGACTCCAAACAGATTCTTATACATATATTGTTTTCTCCAAGACAGCACAGAGATCTTTTTGTTGTTGTTGTTGTTGTTGAGATGGAGTCTCACTCTGTCACCCAGGCTGGAGTGCAGTGGTACAATCTCAGCTCACTGCAACCTCCACCTCCCGAGTTCAAGCAATCCTCCTGTCTCAGCCTCCGGAAGAAGCTAGGATTACAAGTGCATGCCACCATGCCTGTATTTTTAAATAATATCTGTATTTTTAGTAGAGACGGGGTTTCACCATGTTGGCTGGGCTGGTCTCGAACTCCTGACTTCAAGTGATCCACCTGCCTCATACTCCAAAAGTTCTGGGATTACAGGCGTGAGCCACCGGGCCCAGCCTGGTTTTCTTTTCTTTTCTTTTTATTTTTTTGTACCCATTACCCAGCTTTAACAGTTACCAGTTTGCATTACATCTTGTATCACTTGTACCACTGTTTATTCTCTTCCAGCTAGATTATTCTGAAGCAAATTCCAGGCATCAAATCATTGCATCTATAATTAACCTTTAATTTCATTTCTTAATTTTTATATTTAATTATGGACACACAATAGTTGCATATAAGGGCCGGGCACGGTGGCTCAAGCCTGTAATCCCAGCACTTTGGGAGGCCGAGGAGGGTGGATCACAAGGTCAAGAGATTGAGACCATCCTGGTCAACATGGTGAAACCCTGTCTCTACTAAAGATACAAAAAATTAGCTGGGCATGGTGGCTCATGCCTGTAATCCCAGCTACTCAGGAGGCTGAGGCAGGAGAATTGCCTGAACCCAGGAGGCGGAGGTTGCGGTGAGCCGAGATGGCGCCTTTGCACTCCAGCCTGGGTAACAGGAACGAAACTCCGTCTCAAAAAGAAAAAAAAATAGTTGCATATATTTATGGAGTACTTGTGATGTTTTGATACAGGTATACAATTTGTAATGATCAAATCAGGGTAATTAGAGTATCCATAACCTTAAGCATTGGTGATCAGGCCTGGCAGGGTGGCTCACACCTGTAATCCCAGCACTTTGGAGGGCTGAGGTGGGTGGATCACAAGCTCAGGAATTTAAGACCCAACTAGCCAAGATGGTGAAACCCTGTCTCTACTAAAAATACAAAAAAAAATTAGCTGAGCATGGTGGCGGGTGCCTGTAATCTCAGCTGCTCAGGAGGCTGAGGCAGAGAATTGCTTGAACCTAAAAACAGAGGTTACAGTGAGCTAAGATCACACCACTGCACTCCAGCCTGGACAACAAAGCAAGACTCCAAAGCAAGATGCCATCTCAAAAAAAAAAAAAAAAAAAGAAATGATCAACTTTTAAAAATATATCATAAATTATCATTAGCTATTATCACCCTGTTGTGCTATGGAATACTAGATATTATTCCTTGTATCTTCTTCCTTTTTTTTTTTTCAGAGACAGGGTCTCACTCTTTCCCCCAGGCTGGAGTGCAGTGGCATGATCATAGCTCACTACAACCTCAAAACCTCAAACCTCAAACTCCTGGGCTCCAGTGATCCTCCCGAGTAGCTGTGACTACAGACATGCCCATCATGCCCAGCTGATTTTTAAAGTTCTTTGTAGAGACAGTGTCTCACTGTGTTGTCCATGCTGGTCTTCAACTCCTGGCCTCAAGCAATCCTCCCACCTCAGGCTCTCAAAGTGCCGACATTACAGGTGTAAGCCGCCATGCTTGACCCTATTCCTTCTTTCCACCTGAATTTTTGCACCCACTAACCATCTCTGCTTTATTCCTGCCTCCTGCTATCCTTCTCAGCCTCTGGTAACCACCATTCTACTTTCTCCATGAGTTCAGTCTTTTTTTAGGCTCCCACATATGAGTAAAAACATTTAATAATGAGACAGCACAGATCCTTATATCATGAACCAGGCAAATAGAAAGAAGAGAGAGCAACAAGGGAACGACTTACTCAAAGTGAGTGATCATTTCTGTAAAGATTATTTTAAGTCACCACTGCTACATCCAAATTCTGAATATGGCAATTATTCCCCAATAGGATGCAATGCCTGGTTCTCTGAGGCAAAACTTTCCTTGTCTTTCTTTCCTTCCTTTCTTTCTTTCCTTCCTTCCTTCTTTTCTTCTTTCTTTCTTTATTTTTCTTTCCTCTTTCTCTCTTTCTTTCGAGACAGAGTTTCGCTCTATGGTACACACAAACTCCACCTCCCGGGTTCAAACAATTCTCCTGCTTCAGCCTCCCGGGTAGCTGGGATTAAAGGCGTGTGCCCCCATGCCCGTCTAATTTTGTATTTTCAGTAGAGACGGGATTTCACCATGTTGGTCAGGCTGATCTTGAACTCATGACCTCATATGTCCGCCCGCCTTGGCCTCCCAAAGTGCTGGGATTACAGGCCTGGGTCACCGCACCTGGCAGCTTTCCTGTTCTTTCAAATGTTATCTTAATAAGAGTGACATTGACCAAAATGTTAAGTTTAGTTATCTCTGGGTGGTGAGATTTACAGGTGCTGTTCATATTCTTCTTGATTCTTTCTTGCCTTTTCTTTCTGCAAGAACATACATTTATAATAAGACTAGAATTACCAGCAATGGTATTGAATACGATGTGAAACTGATCTAAAGAAAACATCCTGTAAACGTTGGAGTCATACGGACTGTAGTTCCTACCACTGGAAGGACAGCCAGCCCTTTCTTAGATCAGGAAGCCTAGAACCTGGGAGGTACAAGTTCTAGCCCAATTCTCGTTCTTGTATAACACCTGCTAAGGAGCTGCTGCTTCCTTTTTTTTCTTAACTTGGGAATATTGTTCTGAAACCATTTGTCAACAGAGAAGATTCGATTCTGAGAACGTGGTAAGGATTTTCTGTAGCAATGGTCAAATGTAATTTAGTAGAGAATTACACCCATAGAAATGTGTGGGAGCTTTGCTGTCAAGTCCTGTAGCACTTTAATAAAGGAACATATCATTTTTCTTCAGCTATATTTTAGCTAGAAATAAGATTAGATGAGTTTTCATTGCTGTTCATTCCACAGCCTTTCTGCAATTTGGAAACCTTAATGATTTCATGCAAAAGGCACTGTCTGAAGAGTCTTGGTGGCTTCTGTCTGATCGTTTTTCCTTTTGATGCAGATTACTTATGTGCATCTATCATGGTAAAAACAGCAGAGTTTGGGCAAACACTGCTCTCTCAGACCCCCGCTCCCTTTCAGCCTGGAGATCCTTCATCTAACCCAGTTCCATTCTTGTGCCTCTTCCCGCTGGCCTCCCCGGTGCCATTTTTATTAAAGCCCCAGCTCATCCCACATTCAGCTGCATGACTTCTTACAGGCTTCAGAATAAATCACCACATTGCTCCGATCTTGGCTTCTCTGCCCTCGGCTTTCAATTAAATTTAGAATTGACTTTAAAGATACAACCTCAATGTACATGGTTGGAAATGACCTTGTTTCCCCTTTCCCACCACCTGCGACTTCCTGCGCCGGGCTCTTATACTCCAGCTCCTGGTTCAAAAAGTAGAAACAGGAATTTGCTACATGCTCCTGTGGCAAACTATAAGTCTCAAGCTGTTTAAAGTCTTTAAAGTCCCGTCCAAAAGGTAAAGTACACTCTGTAGAGAAAAATCTGGGGGCCTGAATCTCTGGCTGCCTGTGTTCAGGAAGAGACATATAAGGAGAGGAGGAAGGAGAAGAAGAGGAGAAGAAGAAGTAGGGGGAGGGGGGAAACCAGAACCTTTGAGCTAAACACTTTTAATTTGTTTGATTTCTACAGTTTGCATTGAGGATGATTATTTGTAATATGCATCCGCTATTAAAATCAGTGTATTAAGTTAATATAAATGATCTATTACACGATTAAGAGCACACCAAAGCAGATTTTAACATCAAAACTAACTTTCATCTTTTGTCTTGTCATTTGGCTTTTTATACAAGGAACGTGGCACAGTAAGCAGCAGGTTTTGGCTATTTAGAATTGGGCCTGCTCCTGCCAGCCTCTCCCTCCTACCCTTGGAAGGTTTTACCCACCGGGATGACTGAACCAGAAAACACTTCTTCCTCCCTTCAAAAACCAATACGATTTTAAGGCACATAGTTCTATCGAACTAAAGACAATAAGGTCCCTCTCAGTTTGGAAGAGAAGAATAAAAGAATGACTTGCTCATCTAAAGAAAGAATCACACACGATTTAATATGTGAAAAAATGTGGAAGTTGAAAATGATTTACAAATGCAACAGACCAATTTATTTATCAATTTGCCCATCCGTTATTGAGTATTTACTATGTTTCAGGTTCCAAGGAGATTGTACAGTACTTAGGAGCTTGAGCCTTAATTTTCTCTCCTCTAAAATGGGACTAAAGACCTTTCTTCTTACTGTATGTGGGAATTAGATGAAAGAATAAATGTAAATTACTTAAAAACAATTATTGGCACATAATAAATACTGAATGAATAGCTCTCTACATATATGTGGGGGAAAAAAGTATCTTCAACTATAAGGGGTCTACAGCCTGATGAATTATTATTCTGAAACTTCTACCCTTTGTGCTGAAAACACCCTGAAATTTGGGAGGCCTCAAAGATTTAGGTATGCAAACCTCAAATCCAAATACTTTCCTAGTGATTGCCCTTTAGAAATAGTTACTAAGGGCCGGGCACGGTGGCTCACGCCTGTAATCCCAGCACTTTGGGAGGCCGAGGAGGGTGGATCACGAGGTCAAGAGATCGAGACCATTCTGGTCAACATGGTGAAACCCCGTCTCTACTAAAAATACAAAAAAATTAGCTGGGCACGGTGGCACGTGCCTGTAATCCCAGCTACTCAGGAGGCTGAGGCAGGAGAATTGCCTGAACCCAGGAGGCGGAGGTTGCGGTGAGCCGAGATCCCTCCATTGCACTCCAGCCTGGGTAACAAGAGCGAAACTCCTTCTAAAAACAAAAAAAAATAAAAATAAAAAAGAAAGAAAGAAATAGTTACTAGAACATGGGGCTACTTTCCCAATTAAGGAAGAAAGGAAGAAAAGGAAAATAAATTAGCACTTAGTAACTACCTACGTGTAAAATCTCAAGGATTTTGCATCCTTTTTTTCTAATTGGAATCTCATCAAATTAATAGAAAAGCGTTAATATTCTCATGTCCCAGATGGACATGCTGAGGCTCCTGCCCATGGCTGTGGGGCAGGGAAGTGGCGAAGATGGAATTTAAAGCAGGTCATGTGATTTCAGAGCCCGTACCCTCTTCCCGGTCACCAGCTTGCCCCATCCATCCTGCAAGGTGCCATGGGGAGAGACCCTAAAACCTCACTGGAAAATACAAGAGATGTTTGAAATCTTCCTTTTTTTTTTTTTGAGACGGAGTTTCGCTCTTGTAACCCAGGCTGGAGTGCAATGGCGCGATCTCAGCTCACCGAAACCTCCGCCTCCTGGGTTCAGGCAATTCTCCTGCCTCAGCCTCCCGAGTAGCTGGGATTACAGGCATGGGCCACCATGCCCAGCTAATTTTTTGTATTTTGAGTAGAGACGGGGTTTCACCATGTTGACCAGGATGGTCTCGATCTCTTGACCTCGTGATCCACCCACCTCGGCCTCCCAAAGTGCTGGGATTACAGGCTTGAGCCACCACGCCTGGCCGAGATATTTGAAATCTTCTTAGTGTAAAGAGGAAGTTTCTAAGAACTAATATTCTGCAATAACTAACTTCTCACTCAATTTTGTGAATAGTAGTGTTACATAGTAATGAGATATTTTCTTTTCCTTTCCATTTAAACTCTTCCAGGTAGAACCTTCCTTTTTCAGTTCTGAAAGATTACTGTTGACAGGGATGTTTTTGATAACTTTGAATTTCCTTTCCTTTCTTTCCATAACACGTACACTTTTCTTGGGAAGGAAGCCATACAAGAGTTTAAAACTGTGAATTGAAAAGTCAGGAACGAAGGTCACACCATCCTGACCCTGTTGTAAAAGGCCACAGCCACCCCCTAGGTTAAATGATATTTTTCCAGTTCTACATTTCACGGCCTTCCTGGAATGGCGCTCTTCCTAAGCAGACTGTTCCTGCTCTCAGCTCAGCCTCCCTCCCAGGACTGCAGGAATAATGATAATCACACATGAAAGTTCAGCCCAGGAGCCCAAATGCCTCCGGAGGGGAAAGACTTCTTTACCCGGCAGGCCTAAAAAGACAGCTCCTTGGCTGGCTGCGGTGACTCACACATATAATCCCAGCATTTTGAGAGGCCGAGCCGGGCAGATCACCTGAGGTCAGGAGTTGAAGACCACCCTGGCCAACATAGTGAAACCTCGTCTCTATTAAAAATACAAAATTTAGCCAGTTCATGGTGGCACATACCAGGAATCCCAGCTACTTGGGAGGCTGAGGCGGGAGAATTTCTTGAACCTGGGAGGCAGGGGTTGCAGTGAGCCAAGATTGTGCCACTGCACTCCAGCCTGGGTGGCAGAACAAGAGTGTCTCCAAAAAAAAAAAAGACAGCTCCTTAGCATTTTAAGGGTGTTAAGGAGAATTCCACTGTGCTAAAAATTCCTGTCAAGGACTCTACTGCCCCATGGATCCCAGTCAAGTTCTGCACAGTGCCTGGTCCCTGTCTAGAGCGTAGCTAGATCACAAATGGCCCAAACTAGCTGATTAAAATAAAGTCACTCCAGGCTGGGCACGGCGGCTCACACCTGTAAATGCAGCACTTTGGGAGGCGGAGGTGGGCGAATCACGAGGTCAGAAGTTCGAGATCAGTCTGGCCAACATGGCGAAACTCTGTCTCTACTAAAAATACAAAAAATTAGCTAGGCATGGTGGCAGACACCTGTAACCTCAGCTACTTGGGAGGCTGAGGCAGGAGAATCACTTGAACCCAGGAGGCGAAGGTTGCAGTGAGCCAAGATCAAGACACTGCAGTCCAGCCCGGGTGACAGAGTGAGACTCTGTCTCAAAAAAAAAAAAAAATTAAATCACTCCACAGAAGATCAAATGGCCAGACATAAGAAGAAAATTTTCTCTTACCTTCCCTCCATCATTCTTCCCTTCCTTCTCTCTGTCCCTTTAATATCCAGAAATAATTGTCCTTTTTCTTATTACTGAAAAGAAGGTCCCCAACAGTTAATCTCACTTGGCAGTAGCCTTTGTTTGTTTGTTTGACATTAAAAAAAAAAACCTTGAAGATTTTTTTATTTTATATTTTTTTGTGTTTTTGTTGGCAGTAGTGTTAACCAGTCTTTAGGTTAACTTCTCTCAACTGTCTTTACAGTTAAAGGATGGACGTTCTCAGGGATAAAGAGATCCCATTTAACAAACAGAGAGACGTTTACAGTTATTTGTCATTCCAATAGTTGTGTGTGTTGTCACATTGTGAACCTAAAAAATGCCCGTCATCTACCATGGGGTTTTGTTAAGAGCCAAATATATTTACAAGAAGTTCTGGGAACTTAATTATTTCCTTTTATGTCTATATAATTTTACTTACCAAAGCACTTCACTTGTACATTGTTAGGCCTGAATGATGACACCAATTTTGCGGGTAAGGAAACTTAACTCAGAGATTATAGGGCGTGCTGAAAGCATGAGGCAGGCTAGTTAACTGCAGCCTCAAAGTTAGAATACTGCCTTTTTTACCCATCATAAGGCTTTTTGTGTGTGTGTGTGTGTGCTATACTATGTATAAGGTTTATATCCCAGTCTCTGAGATATCCCCATGGGAAAAAAAGTGCTATTTTACACATTGTGCTCCGGAGCTGCTGTCATGTGAGCTGACTTTTAGGTAGAATGCACTATTTGCATGCCCTACTTAATGTGACTTTTGGCTCCAAGGCACTGAAAGATATTTTGTGATGAAAAGACCTAAAATGAGACTGGGCATGGTGGCTCCCACCTGTAATCCCAGCACTTTGGGAGGCCGAGGCAGGAGAATCACTTGAGCCTAGGACTTCAAGACCAGCCTGGACAACATAGTGAGACCCCATCTCGGCAAAAAAAATATTTTAAATTATCTGGGCCTGGTGGCACATCCCGAGAGTCCCAGCCATGTTCATGCCACTGCACTCGAGCCTGGGCGACAGAGTAAGACCACTTCAAAAATCAAAAGAACCTGAAATAACTTTTTAGTAGAATATAATCATGGAAAAACAATTTAACCCCTTTGAGTCTGTTTCCTCCCTACAAAATGGCAATAATACGGCCAATCTCATAGAACTGGTATAATAATTAAATAAATATTTGTAAAGCACTCTGCCAGTAGATTGTAGATGCTCAAAAAGTGTGGGCCAAGCAGTGGCTCATGCCTGTAATCCCAGCACTTTGGGAGGCCAAGGTAGGCAGATCACCTGAGGTCAGGGATTTGAGACCAGCCTCGCCAACATGGCGAAACCCGGTCCCTACTAAAAACACAAAAATTAGCCTTTCGTGGTGGTGGGCACCTGTAATCCCAACTACTGGGGAGGTTAAGGCAGGAGAATTGCTTGAGCCCAGGAGGAGGAGGAGGTTGCAGTCAGCTGAGATCGTGCCACTGCACTCCAGCCTAAGCAACAGAGCGAGACTCTGTCTCAAAAAGAAGAAAGTGTGAGAGTTCCTTCCTCTTTCTTGAAAAAAATGCTGTTAGAGTCACAGAGTTAGGAGACAAGGTGAAGAAAAGCTGAGGTACTAGGCTTCCCGCATCCCCCTCAAGGAGGACACACTTGCAGACCATATTTCTCTCCCAGGCTGTGGGACTCGGACAGGAAGCAGGATCATGGGTAGGGGCCAGATCATGTGCCATGAAGGGCAGCCTGGTCGGTAGAGCAATTCTATCATGTTCTGTTACTCCAACTCACCAGGCTTGTTTCTGCCACAGAGCCTTTGCACTTTCTGTGTACTTTGCTGGAACACTTGGCCTTCAGATGGTTACTGTTCGGTAGAAAGTCCCGCCATCTTTCCCCCAGGCTTCCTGCTGCCCGGAGAAAAGCCCGCCAAGCCTGCCCTGTTCTGCCCAGCAACAACAGGCAGCCAATCATCGCAGCAGAAAAGCCCGCCAAGCCTCGGCCTATCCTGAACCGACACCTAACCCTCTGAGCTACCTCAGCAGTCCGCCCAGAGACGGACA
>JAPYYA010004854.1:0-11365 GCA_028533165.1 Leontopithecus rosalia | reverse complement strand
CAGCTTTCAGTAGGTCTCTTGAGTGGACGTCCAAGATGTTAGTTCCCAGGGCCAGGAACAGCGGCGTTAAGACTGATGGTGTTTTTCTGCCCAGGCTTCTCCTGTCTGGCTTCCTTCTTGTGTCCGTAATAGGCGAGTCTGCCTTCCCGGAGCTCCAAACCTCGGTCAGAAGGGGAACCAGTCGCGTTCACTCTGCGCCCAGGTGCTGGCACAACTTCTGCGCCGGCCTCAGGATTCCGCACTGGGAACCTGCGTGGCTCCTCCAAACCTCGGTCAGAAGGGGAGCCAGCCCCGCCTAGTCAGCTCCGGGAGCTGCCATGCGAAGGTGCCAGCGAAACTACTGCCCCGCGTGGCTCCTCCACTGGGAATCTTCTGCTCCTGAGCGACCAGAATTTGTCTGAAAGTGTAGCGCCCTCTAGTTCTATGAGCTTTAACTGCGAGCTGCAATCCCGAGATGTAGCCATCGGCCATCTTGGATCATTCCCCCAGATTAGGTCTCTTGAGTGGACGTCCAAGTTGTTAGTTCCCAGGGCCAGAACAGCAGCATTAAGACTGATGGTGTTTGTCTGCCCAGGCTTCTCCTGTCCAGCTTCCTTCTTGTGTCTGTAATAGGTGACTCTGCCTTCCCAGAGCTCCAAACCTCAGTCAGAAGGGGAACCGGTCCTGCTTACTCTGCGCCGAGAGCTGCTGCGCCAAGGTGCTGACACAAATGCTGCGCCAACCTCAGGAGTCATACTGGGGACCCGTGTGGCTCCTCCACACCTCAGTCAGAAGGGGAGCCAGCCCCGTTTACTCTGCTCCGAGAGCTGCCGTGCCAAGGTGCCGGCGAAACCACTGCACTGGCCACAAGAGTCGTGCTGGCAACCCGCGTGGCTCCTCCACTGGGAATCTTCTGCTCCTGAGCGACCAGAATTTGTCTGAAAGTGTGGTGTCCTCTAGTTCTGTGCACTTACACTGAGAGCTGCAATCCCGAGATGTTAGCAATCAGCCATCTTGGATCGTTCTGTCACATGAATCAATATTCTGAATTTTCCGTTATTATACAAGAAGGCTGATAGTTGATAGCAGTGCTTCTGTTCATGGTGGACAGATTAATGTTGTGGTGTGAAGATCAGCTAAGAACCATATATACACACACACACATGTGTGTGTATATATATATTTAAAATCTCACTTTCTGATCAGTCGTTAAACATGTGGCAAGAATCTATCTATATCTCTCTCTATATATGTACACACAAGCACACACATATATTTGTGTGTATATATATTTTAAAATCTCCCTTTCTGATAAGTTATTAAACATGTGGCCAAAAAAAGCAACTGTTACAAAGTAGAAATAGACATAGGATACAACAATCTTGGATTGTAATATAATGGAAAAGTTACTTCAAATGAATCTGCCTGAAATTGAAAATTGCAGTGTTGTCTGGGGAAATGAATGGGTTAATTCTAGAAATTGAAAGTTCTAGGTTCTAGGACTAAATATTTCACATATAAGCTGTTTGACCCTAGAAGAAATTCTTTCTGTTCTTAACCCTATAAATTTGGAAAAATCAGCAATAGCATAAACCATGGTAACTTGGGCAAATCACTTAAACTTAATGTCCTTAGCTATAAATAGAAGAAACCATCCTAATTCATTTTTTCTCAAGTGTGGTTATACTTTAGGATCATCCGGGAAACTCTGGGGGAAAAAATGATGCCATGTACTACCTCTAGACAAATTAAAATGAAATTTCTGAGGGATGTGGCCTAGGTTAGAAGTGCTCAAAAGTGTGGTCCATGACCCACTGCTATTAGCATCACTGATGTATTAGTCAGCCTGGGATGCCATAACAAAATACCGTAGACTGGATGGCTAAAGCAATAGAAATTTATTTCTCATAGTTCCTAGGAGACTAGGAACTTCAAGATCAAGGTGCTAGCCAATTCTGTTTCTGATGAGAGTTCTCTTCCTTGCTTACAGGCAGTAGCCTGTGTTCTCACATAACCTGTAAATGGAGAGAGGGAGATGTGGAGATATATTCTTTCCCTTTTTAATTTTAAGTTCCAGAGCACATGTGCATGATGTGTTTTGTGACATAGGTAAATGTGTGCCATTGGGGTTTGCTGCACCTGTCAACCCATCACCTAGGTATTAAGCCCAGCATGCATTAGCTATTTTTCCTGGTGTTCTCCCTCCCCTGTCACCCAGGCCTCAGTGTGTGTTGTTCCCCTCCCTGTGTCCATGTGTTCTCATTGTTCAGCTCCCACTTATAAGTGGGAACATGTGGTGTTTGGTTTTTTGTTCCTGCGTTAGTTTGCTGAGGATAATGGCTCTATCCATGTCCCTCAAAGAACATGATCTCATTCCTTTTTATGGCTGAATAGTATTTCATGGTGTAATATTCCTTCTCTTTAAGCAAGTTTTTTTTTAAGTAAAATGTAATTTTGTAGGGAATCATTTGAAAATAATGTTGCCATATGAACTGTGCTTTCTTTGGATGCTACTAAGAAAGACTATGGCTTAGTAAATTAACCTAAGAGATCTTGCCTCACAAGACAACAGATACCATTTTGTGAGTAAAATGAGCTACATCAACACCTAGAATCACAGATGAGCTGAGTTAACATATGCTTGAAAAGAAAAGGAAGTATTATAGATTCCCAATTTGTAATAATATTGCAAAGCACTTTGGGAGGCCGACGCGGGTGGATCACGAGGTCAAGAGATTGAGACCATCCTGGTCAACATGGTGAAACCCCGTCTCTACTAAAAATACAAAAAATTAGCTGGGCATGGTGGCACGTGCCTGTAATGCCAGCTACTCAGGAGGCTGAGGCAGGAGAATTGCTTGAACCCAGGAGGCAGAGGTTGCAGTGAGCCGAGATTGCGCCATTGCACTCCAGCCTGGGTAACAAGCGAAACTCCGTCTCAAATAATAATAATAATAATAATAATAATAATAATAATAATGTTGCAAAGCCTATCTGTTTCCACTTAACCACATCACCTGTCCTATACACTGTACTGAAATTAAAGATCTATATTATAGTTTTGGTTCTGAGTGTGAAAAAATAATACTGACTTTGTTTGTCCCTGATTTATCAGCTGTCATTCTCTTAAATTTAAACCTAGAAAAGAAGCTTCTGAACTTTACTAATGTTAAAACAGTATTTGCTATATATAGGAAACACAAGCTATATAACTACAGTAGCTGAACTAAAATTATAAATAGAAGAGTATATTTAAATTTGATCATAGATGGTTGACAACAATTACTAAAATTCTTAAGACTTACTATTACCCCCCCTTTTCTAATCTCTCTAGAATACAGTTAAAAAAACAATATAAGGATTTATAAGGAGGAAGTTGTAAAAGATATCATATATGCAAACCTACAAATGCTTGTATAGTAAGTGTTCTCTAGCATGAAATCATAAGAATTGTTATGCAGTCTAATAATCTATTTCTGATCAATCTCTTAAGGCAAATTTAACCTTTTCTTTAAAGTAAAACTAATATGGAGAGGCAGATGATAAATAGGAAGATAGATGATAAAGATAGAGGAATATATATATGTTAACAAAGTTACAGAAATCAATGTTTATATTTTTATTTTAGTCTATTTCATTAAAAAAAAGAAAGAATTTGATCAACAAAACAGATTTCAAGACCAACTAATAGATTGCAACTTGAAGCTTAAAAACATTGCACTGAGGTTACCGTGTATGTAGAAAGATACTGTTTATGTTTACTTTCAAAGTTTAAGTATATAGACCTCTAAGAATTATAAAACTGAAATAATTACTCGTAACTCTTTCTAACCTACATAAATCTGACTGAGAAACACAATGAAGCAAGAAGAAGATGGCTTGATGCTTTAGCCAAACAGAAGGCAAAGTAAAGTCAACTTTGATTAAATTCAAATACCTCATGGCATTTAGAGACATGCTCATATTAGCCGGAGAAGGAAACAGTAGCTCTTCCAACAGGAAGATCATATGTTTATGAGACACAACAAGAAATGTTGCAGTAGAGTTGTAAGGCACCAGAGGTTCCCCACAGCCTAGAAGCTATCAGTTCATCAATGAAAAGGTCCATCTGGTTGATCAGGAGTCTTCAATTCCTGCCACTGGGAAGGATACTTCCAAGAACTGCATTTTCAACTCTACACCTGGCATATTCTGTCACCACCTTGTCTTAGATTTTTATTAATTAAAGAATAACTCTTCCCCTCAACAAAGCTCTATTTATAAATAATTGCATGGCACTATACACCAATGTAGGCCGTAATCTGCTATTACAGGTGGTATTGACATTATATCTCTGAACATGACATTTTCATTTATTGCTGTTTACAGCAATAATTTATTTAGGGCATTTATCTAGGGCAAAGTGAATATCATTGCCCTAGATCTCTATCACTATGATCGGAAACAGTCAGTAGCAGGAAAAAAAAAAACACCTACAAGTGACGTAGGAAAGAGAGTTATGATCAGAAATTTTTGTTGCATAGGATACTGGGCTTTGAAGACAGGCCAAGAAGATTTGTCTGCCTTCTTCCAGCAGCAAGGATACAATTAGACAATAAAAGACTGAACTTGGAAAGTATTTTTGTGACCTGTTCTAATAAATCATTAAACGATCAGATTTATTCACATATCCTTATTTGCCTGGGGGCATTTTAATTTATCAGTGACTTGGGTTAATTACTCCCTATAAATTCTACACAAGACAGCTCAAATTAAACCTGAGGAATTCAGAAGGAAATACATCAAAATGCAACAGACATGGACCAGGCATTTCTATGCATCTTCACTGACTGAAAAACACACACACGAGAGTGCCTGGATTTTAACATATTTTGGGGTGTATGTGCATGAATCGCAACAGGCTTGGAATCATCGGGAAAGTAAATCCCTGGAATGCACCCTTCAGAGCAACAAATATTTCTGTGGCAGGGGAAGTGGTCTCTAAATATTTTGGATGCTTACCAATAACACTATTTTCTTAAAGTTCTCACATATTCTATGAAAAGATGAGAAGAAGAAAAACTATTTTTTGTCTTTAAAAAACAATTATATAAGCAAGGCTCTGCTGATGCCATGCAAAAAGATACCTTGTTTTTATGGCTAAAGGGCAGGAGCCAGGGAGGGGTTCATCACCCATCAACAATTGATCCTTCTAACTAGCACTGGAGAAGGCAGGAGAAGGAACATTGTTCTCTGGATGCCAGAGAAAACCAGAATGCTAGTAAACATGGGGGTGGAAGAAACATTATTAGTGCATGTCACACCACTCAATTAAGTAGAATTTAATTTTTCGAATCATGTTTTGGAAAGATACTAAGGGCTCACTAAAACCACAGCTTCATGTGGAGGCAAAACTAATAATGTGAGATGGTGAAAAGAGGAGGCATCCGCTTAAGGGCCTGACTGTGGCTCTATAGTAATGAATTTGGAAGCATTAGTTTTGTAGACAGAATCTGGTGAACAGAGACTACAGCAGGGGCTATGAGTGGTAAGGCTTTCTATGCCCCAGAATTACAGGAATCCTAAAACACTTGGTGTGGCTACTGCTACAAAAAATGGGCAGCATGGGAAGGAGAAGCTAGCACTGGTTGGAAATCCAGCATTATGAGATTCAGGGACATCCTGGCTCTACCAGCAACTCAGGTTACCAGAATAAGTCATTTTACCACTGGGGTACCTGTTTGCTCATTCACAAAATGAGAGAATTGTATCATCTACAAGATTCCTTAAACTTTAGAATTTTCTGACTCAAAGTTCCTGAGCTATGGAACCTATCCCTTTTAGATCAAAATTGTCCAGTAGAAGTATATTGTAAGCCACTTATGTAACTTTAAATGCTTTGTTGCCACATTGAAATATGTTTTTAAAGAGGCGAAATTAGGTCTTATTATACTTTTATGTAATCCACTATGTCCAAAACATTGTCATTTCAGTGTAAGTCTTTGAAATCTTGACTATGCATACAAGTGGCCAATAGCCACATGTGGCTAGTGGCTACTGTCTACCATGTTAGATAGCAATGTTTAAATGAATTATGCATATAGGTATGTGTGCCTTCACACATTTATATGTGTATGTAAAAATGTATAATGTGTTTCATGTATGTGAACAAATACAATGAAATTGACACTAAAGTTTGGAGTATTTCCATGGAAAGCACATTTCATTAAAAAGCCAATTACAAAATATATGAAACCTGTCACTATTTTATTATAAGAAGTAATGTAACCAAAAATACAACTACAGCAAAAATTGTGGGAAAATAAACAGAAAATTATAATTTTTGTATAGATGTTATAATAATGCAAGTAATTTTCATTTCATTTACATAATTGTGAATATGGATTCCATGTTTCTGCCCAGTGAGGTCCGTTTTCAGATTAGACCCATTCTGAAGATAAATCATCACCAAAACCTGGAAAATACCATCCTTTCCTTAGATGGGAAGAGCAAGTTTCTTGAGCTCCTTCCCATTTTGACAGAGTTGTAATTGAAGTGCTTGTAAGGCCAGATCGTATGACAATTCCATGAACTTCCTGATTCCCTTACTGTACAAATCCTCCACCCACTCTCCCTTAAAATAACTCATGCCTTTTGAGACAGCATGAGGGGGCGCCACTTTCTTAAACCAGAAAAAAGAGCCTGACTCAAGAACAATGGCTGATCTCCAGAGCAGTTGTAAGGTCCACATGAGGTTACATTGTCTAAGCTTCTAGTAGGACATAACACACAACAGGCTTTCAATAAATGTTATTTACTGTTCTCCAATCTCCTCCAAAAAATTTAAAGGGATTTTGATCATTACATTTATACAGTCTGGGTCAACATTTTCTTAAGAGATCTCTAATCCCTGCCTCATATCTCAAGGACCTGAACTAATACTATTTTTTTCTTTAAGAGAAAGACTATATTTCAGGAAATACTATATCCAAATATTTCTACAGATATAAGTATACATTTGGAAGTCATCTGAAGCCTAGATTCTTGAAAGTGATGTCATACCACTCTTTAAAAAATAGATAGGCATTATAATACAGCATCAGAAGCCTGCTTACCTCTACTCTAAAATATTTTCTAAGAATCTCACTATATGACATAGGAGTATGTTTAGATTCATTATAAGGTATTTTACATTTAAAATAATTAACAAATTGTATTACATCAGCTGTTAAAGGTCACAAAAAGCAAATATCTTTATAGACAAGCCCTCACCAAAGAAGAAAACAGTTATAATATAAGCTACATATCTGAATCCCCTTATGGCACAACAGCAAGTGTCCAGTGGTTGGAGCCAGTCAGATCTATGTTCAAATAACAGTTGCACAATGTATTGGTTCCATAACCTTAGGCAAATTTACTTAGCTTCCCCAAATCTCAGTTTTCTGGGAATATCAATGCTCTATCTTTTGAAAGTATAAGGATGAGAGAGAAAGAATGTAAAGTGCCGTGTTGGACACAATGCCAGGAAGAGTAAATGCTCAATGGTAGCTAGTATTATTATGATTGAAACAAAGTTTATTTAAAGAACCTTACTGAGAAATGTTTATAAGATTTTCTGGAAATTAAGAGGGTACTCATGAAGAAAGATATTTATTCCAAGTAACTGTCTATGACATACACAGATATATTTGGAATACTACTAAGGAAAATATCCCTAAATTTTCCACCCAATATTACCTAACATACTGCACGATTCCATCATGACTACTCCCTCTTAGCAGTCTTTTCATTTTTCCAGAGCAAAACTAGGACATAAAGTTCTTTCTCCTGAACCACAAGTTAGAGGTCATCATCAGTTCATTTGGAAAAATGACCGTCAGTGTTTACACACACATAGACCCACACATACAAACACACATTTACTCGTATGTATATTTGAACTATAAATTAGTAAAGACCTAGACATTAATACTTAGCTAACATAAATGAATGAGGTAGTGGGGAAGCCCAACCACTTGTGATGACCACAAGACCCATATCTCTCTGTTACCCTGTTAAGAGACTGTTAAGTCCCTGATGGACTTGTCTGACAAACACATTCCACAGTCACACAAATCATTCATTTTGGAGTAGAGAAAGAGAGAGTGGAAGGAGGAGGGGGGACGGGGAAAAAGAGGAGGAAAGAAAGACTCTATGTGTGGGGCATGTATGTAGGGTGGGCTAGCAACCTAGGTGAGTTTTGGAAAGCTATTTTTTGCCCACCCAGAGCTTACCCAGACTTTCCCTAAGGCTGTGTTGCAAAATAGGTAATGATTTCTCTGCCAAGCATGTTATTGGAATGAGTGAAGTCCCAGACCTAACATTTTTTTTTCTTGGCCATCATACTTCTTCAACACAAACATCTGAGGCTGTGGTAGTTTTGCGTATGCTCCTCAGCATCCCAACGTTCCTGTTTTTTATTTCTCAATTTCTTGATGTTTACTATCCAGTTCAAGAGCTACTGACCTCTGCCTCACCCAGCACTAACCCTGTCGATTTTAAGTCCTTATGCCTTTCAGAACCACTATTCCAAGCACAACTACCTCCATTCAGAGTCTGGAAATTAGGATCAATAACCTATGCAAATTCAGCACCATATTTAGAGATTTTTTGGAGCAGGTATTTATCATTTGAGGAAGGCTTGTGTTTGGAGAACCCTTGTAATCAAAAGAAAAAATGGTTCTGACCAGTCATGTCAGTTGACTTGATCCTTAGACACAGGAACAGGGTAAGTTAAGGTCTGAAAGGATTGGCTGTACCAAGGAGGCCATGAGTAGATAGATAATAGTTGATTTGCTCATACAAATATATGAAGAGGCACCACCGATTCAGAGTGGTTATTCTAAAAAAGTATAAACACCTAAAATCAAGAAATGTTATAGCTAGACATCTAATTTGTTCCTTTCATATTACATATTTACAGGCAGAATTGAGGTTCAGAGATATTAATTGACTTTTCCAAGGGTTTGAGCAGAGACTAAAGTGAGCTTTGTTTATAGGCCAGTGTAACCAAGGAGTTTACGCAAATTAATAAAGATTTAATACTGGGACTTAAATGTGTCATAAACTGAAGAGTACCACTGTGGACACAAGAACTGCAGTTACTAGAAAGGTGCATGATAAAATGTTAAAGATAACTTTCCAGGTTCTACTAAAGTTGGGATCAATATTCCTTAGGCCTTTGTCACTATTCATAGCTCACCAGGGAGTTTTCTGATTATAAACTGAAATTCCTAAATTCTCTGAATTTGATTTGGAATATTCGGATGATAGAAAAGACTATTTTAATTAGCAAAGACTGCTAATTAAACTAAACTAAATTGATAAAGTTGAGTTTCTAAAATCATTTACTGACTCTGAATTCATGAAAAACAATCCAAGATGGTCAATATCCCTTTTTCTTTTTTTTTCTCTTTGCAGAACATTATTAAACATCGCATGATTATGTAGCTATTTGAGAATGAGGTAAAAATAATAAAGTTATTAATAAATGACAAACATCACTATAATAGAATGGAATAGAATGTAGTTGTGATATATTTAGCCAATAAAAATATAATGTCATAATCAATTATAAAGATGGCTCCTAGGAATTTAAATGTTAATGTTACAACTTGTTAGCATATTTCTTAAAAAAATAAGAGTTTTAAAATGTGAAGAAGTATCAAGTTCATTTTTTATCTTCTATTATACTCAAAACAGACCCCTTTGTTTTCTCTCACAGGTACCAGCAAGGGTTACTCTGTTGCTGCCAAGAGATCTTGATATGAGGCAGCCAAACTGAGTCAGATGACTGTTCTGTTAAAATAAGGGTTTCGAGACTGTAGATTCATGAGATGAGGATTCAGCAGAAGGAAAACATTCCCATCTCTGTTATAGGAAAGTTATAATGGTGTTGACAATTTGGAAGAAAAGAGAAAAAGAGACAAAGAAGCAATCTTGCTTAATCACAACAAATGTTCTATTAAACCCTATGTAAAAACAAACTACAATAGTAATATTAGTCAATTTGGGAGCTTTTAAACAAATGAACAAATATTCTTTTTTAAGACTGTAAGTTCTATGTGAAATAATATATAATACAGAACAGAGACTAGGATGTTTCACAAAACAGAAGGACTTTCAGGATTTTTTATTTTTCCCCAAAAGGAAGATATGCCAGGAAAATCTTTATACAATTAAATAGTCTATGTTCGTCATGTCTAAAGGCATGGAAAACACCCCAAAGCTATTTTTTTTTCTAACTTGGAGTCAGATTATTTAGTAGCGTACACGTTTAGTGAATATACATGTATGGAACATAACTCATCTTTGAGAATATCATCATAGTCGTAAGGACTTGCCTGACCTTTAGAGAGCCATATACTTTTCTGTCTAAGGAATAGTCTTGAATAACAGAATTACCAAATAAGTACAAAACAATGCCTGCCTGACTGGGTTTTTTGCTCCCTCAAAGAATAGACAATTGTGTCAGTTGGCCTTTTTATGATTAGTGGAGTAATGATGGTCCTGTTTAATACCTTTTCCTGAGATAATTTGGGTGGAACCTCATGCCCCTGCAAATTCTAAATTTAATTTTCAGATTGGGTTACCCAGAATTCACTGGAGTAAGCTTTCCTGATATGAAAGAGAAGAAATACAAATTCTTTTCTCTGAAGAGTTATCATGTAATCATGCTTTTTGTAAAAAAGAATTTATTGCCACAGAAGTTAGAAGTAGAAGATTCCGGGGAACAATCCAAGATGGCCGATCACTAACATCTCGGGATTGCAGCTCTCAGTTAAAGCTCATAGAACTAGAGGACGCCACACTTTCAGACAAATTCTGGTCGCTCAGGAGCAGAAGATTCCCAGTGGAGGAGCCACGCGGGGCAGTAGTTTCGCCGGCACCTCTGCACGGCCGCTCTCGGAGTTGACTGGGCGGGGCTGGCTCCCCTTCTGACCGAGGTTTGTAGGAGCCGTGCGAGTTCCCAGCGCTGACTCCTGAGGCCGGCGCAGAGGTTGTGCTGGCACCTCGGCGCAGAGTGAACACGACTCGTTCCCCTTCTAACCGAGGTTTGGAACTCTGGGAAGGCAGACTCGCCTATTACGGACACAAGAAGGAAGCCAGACAGGAGAAGCCTGGGCAGAAAAACACCATCAGTCTTAACGCCGCTGTTTCTGGCTCTGGGAACTAACATCTTGGACGTCCACTCAAGAGACCTACTGAAAGCTGGTAATTTCAAAGACGACAGGAGGATAAATTTACAATGATGGGAAGAAACCAGCATAAAAAGGCTGAGAATACTTAAAATCAGAACCCCTCTCCCTCTAAAGATGATCACAATTCCTCATCAACAATGGAACAAGACTTGATGGAGGAAGAGCGC
>JAPYYA010004853.1:0-11366 GCA_028533165.1 Leontopithecus rosalia | reverse complement strand
AAAAAGACCTCAATCAATCTGGTATTTCAAGGACAATTAGTAAGACACAGCAGATAATCACATGGGTTTAAATAATTAATAAAATAATGAGAAGCTCTCTATGCTTAGAACAACTGTTTCCAATTAATCATTCTCAACTCTGTCCTCACTCTCCACAAAATTTTCTTGAATTAAATTATTCTTCATTATAGAATATTGTTATTGTTTTCTTTATTTTTGTTGTGTCAATTACAATCATATTAGACTCATGATTGGGGTGTAATTTTTGCCATACTGCAAAAAATATACTGTTTTCCGGATTCTTCGTGTCTATGTCCTGAACACGAAACTATTTAGTACTTTATCCTATATTTTTGGAAACTGAACCTTTAGGGTACCTCCCAAGACATTCTACATAAACTAACTCAAAAATATTAGCCAATTATTTTCAATTTACATAGATTTGTTCAAGGACTTTCTCTACTATAATTTTTCCTCAATCTTTATCATTGTTGGTATAAAAAATCTTATTAAATTTAAGACTTCATGCCATTTTTTGAGAAATTAAGACAAGTGCCATTCTCAGTAATGAAAATAGATGACATTATTTGGAGGTAAATATTTAAAAATGTAACAACAAACAACATATTTGTTTTATCAAAATATGTTCATTCTTTTTGAAATCAATATGGAATTTTAAAGGTAAAAATCTAATTTTTGAAGTAAATATTTAAAAATCTGACAACACTAATGTTTTGTTTTATTAATATGTTTATTATATCAGAAATATTTAACTTGTGTGTCCTCAGTAAATTTGACAGGGCTTTAGGAGATGACAATTTTTGATAGAAATCAGAACGGGTTCCTTTACAAAGTCTCTGTAACAACTGCAAGAACTTTTGTGCCACCGTCCTTTCAGAATCTGATGCCTCTTTGAATATATCTTTTTTTCCACCTATTCACTTGCCCACCCCACCCAGAGCTTTGATAAATTTCTTCTGGATTATTGGGAAGAGCCTATATGCTGCATCAGCTAACATTCCAGATTACCATTAGGACTGAATGAAACAGAAAAATAACAGAGGAATCAAAGAAAGGAAAACAGAACAAAAACTAAAATCTTTCCACGCCATTTTTTTCACCCTTTTTTTGTTTCACAAGAGAGAAGCATTTAACCCAAATTTCAAAATTTACAATAGGCTAAGGGAGCTTAGAAACTTCATTGTTTTAGCATAAAACATCATAACCTTAGTAAAAAATGTTCAGATCAAATCGCTTTTTTTTGCGCCTAAAAAGGGACTGTTGTCAACATGTCTTCTCCAGAAAAAAGCAATTCCTTTTGTCAGATTATCACTCTTATTTACATCTATATCCAGAGGATAAACATGTGTGGGACCTTCATAAGTGGATGTAACCTGTTTCTGAAATACCATTTCCACTAAAAGATATTTTCAGAAAGTTCTTATATGGCTATTATATTCACATATTTTCTGTGAGGAGAAAATAATAAACATGGACAGTTAATCCCTAAAGACAAGGTTTCAGCGTCCAAGTTACCTGACAAGATTTTCCTAGCATCCAAGTCCCTTGCAAAGTTTCATATTCAGTTCTTCAAACTTCAGCCTTAGCATTATTTTGCAACACAGACTGCCCTTGTCTTCTACCTCTTGGAGCTCTTTCCAGACACACAAGGGATAATAAAATGACACAAAACCAATCAAAACCTGGATATGATGGTAACAATTTTAGGCAAAATCTTTTCTCAAGATTAACGCTGTGAAAAGTGCTTACCTTTTCCCATCCACATGTTTTCTTCCTCGGGAAAGAAGATATGTATTCCTTTGCTGGTTCTCTGAAACAGATACACATATACCTAATGTTTTATTAATAATGAAAATAAATTTTCTCTATTCAACATTCTTGCTTAAGTTAGGTCCCTGAAAACTTAGCACTTTCTGATTAATACAGTATATGACCACCGTATGTTCTTAACGTTTATGCAACAGGAATTGAAAAGTAACCAATTTAATATACTTTATAGTACTTTACCATTAAATTACCATATAACTAATGGAATAAATTTATTCTGGAAAATTATTTTAAAGGATTATCTCGACATTTCTTAATTGTCCCGAATGTTGATTTACTCAGAGTGTTTCAGTATCCATCACTTAACAGAAATGACTTCTACAGCCGCAATGATCAACTGGGAGTAACTACACATGTTATTTTCCAACATGCATGCACGTGTATTCACGCTTATGTAAACAAATAATTTCTAAGCAACTGAGAAGAGCAAATGGAAAAGTTCTCACATCTGAAGTCCCAGAGAATATAAACCCTACTGAAATGACTTATAAAAGGTCATTTAAAACTAATTCATTTAAAATTTATGTTCTATATTTAAGAATATATTTAATGTTCCAAAGACCATATAGAAATGTGTCAAAGAACTCAAAGAACCTGAGTATTTGCAGCCAATATGTTAGAAAGCTCCACCAATCACAGCATATTCTCAGTGAAGATTTTGTAATTCTCATATGCATACCACTGTTCTTTAGAGAGTGGAAGAAAAAAGTGGCCCTGCTCTCAAAAATTGCTCAGTTAGCTGAAATCTAGAAATAATTCCAAGCTAGATTAGATACCAAGTAATTCTAAACATACTTACATTATACTCTAAATATATTAATTTTTCTTTATATGACTGATATTTCACTTCTTGATGATACCAAGAACACTGATATTTCATACCATGGCTTACTCATACCTTGTAACCTGTCCTTTGGTAACCAAGAGTCAACTAAATTAGTCGTTTGTAAAGAGTAAATTTATGAACTATCAATCTGTTTCCCTTGATGTTGGCAATCAGTTTGCTTCAATCTAATTAAGAAAGTAATTAGGAAGAATAATGAAGATGATACCCAGTAAAGACTTTTAATTACAGACTCAACACCTACAATACTTAATTCAAATGAATAATATTGACACTAGCTCCCCCAAGTGTCAATCAGGACACCAAATCAGTGGCATCCACTGAGTGCTTACAAGAAATACAAAGTTTCAGGCTCACTCCAACACACAAAATAAAATCTGTCTTTTAACAAGAATCCTAAGTAGAGGAAAAACACATAAGTTTAAGGTCCAAACTGGAGCACTTTCAGGGGTCCTGACGATGGGACAGCTAGGGTCCCTTCAGCCCTAGATGTGCCACAGGACCAAGGGCTCTTGGAGAAAACTGATTGTAAGTGTGTTACACCCATCTTGTTTCTAGAGGAGTGACCAACATCTGGATGAGCAGGTGATTATAACACCTGCAGGTGGGAGCTAGACCCCACTACACTGAGGCTTTGGAAAGCACCAGTAAAACAAAGAGTCCTGGGCGCTGCAGTCCCCAAACTGAGCCAAACGCAGACTACCATTAGAAGGAAGGCAGACTATAGGGAAATCGAGCTGGAGTGCACTGGCCACACTTGTGTAAGCATGTCCCACCCCCACACACACAGGCACACACTAGTCGACACACTCAGAAATATATATGCATACCCATACTCACTTTAACACAAAAAGACACACGGAGACATCCAAGAGTCGCACAAAAACACCCTGCCAGGCAGCTCCTGAAGCTGCAGGGTTCTGCTCTCTACCAGGAAGCCCATCAGTGACAGAGCAGCCCAGCCACAGGCAGGTGGCCATACCTGGAAATCCCAGCCCTGAGGGCTTTCAATAAGAGGCTCCCCCACGCTGTCTGGGGCGGCCTGAAACATCGTGGGGATACTTGCAGATTGCCGTGGACGTCCCTGAAGCTCCACCAGATCGTTTCTCGGCCTGGTTCAATCTGCTGGATTCCTAAAATTGCAGGACTCAGCAATGATCCTTGGGAGAAAGAGTCCGTTGCTCAACCCTGAGGCACTGCCACAGAGTGCCCCTGCTTGGCTAAGCCGCTGAGATTGTTCCCCAGGCAACCGTGGCTGTCACTGTGACGTGAGCCCTGGCTCAATGCTCAGGCTTGTGACAGGCGGCTTGTGCATGCCCTTTCATGTGCGCAGCTCGGGAGCTGCAATATAGGCGCTGTCCAGCTGCTGCCGCCCAGGTTCAAGGTGGATTTGGTTGCAAGGTCGGCCCTGGAAGGAGGCTGTGTGCCACAAGCAACATAGAACACTGATAATCCTGACTTCAGTACCTCCTTGAGCCCACTCTTCTGTTCCGGTCTTGTGGAGAATAATGGTGCTTCCAACCTCGAAGCGGGCACTCTGGGGGTCACCAGTATATTCCCCAGCTCCATGAGCTGACTGCCACATTTTGACCTGAGCAACCCATTAAGAGGCCTGGCCTTGATCTCCAAGCCCAGGGATTTCTGCTTCACAGCACTACTGTCTGGACATGAAGGGAATAACCACAAAGAAGCAAAGTCAGTGTGCCCCAGAGGTGGTGAAACCTTGAACTGGCTTCCCATGGCGGCTGATCAGGTATAGAGGATGTCTCCAAAGTTCTGTGTGGTGAATACAAAATGGAGACAGAAGTCCAGGCATGCCTCTGAAAACCCCCAAGAAAGCCAAGCACAAGAAGATTATATTTGTGATCTGAAGAGGGCCTGTGCCAGAGTCCAAGCCTCCTTCAGGAATTCCTACCAGAGGAGTCAGAAGGAGCCCACAAAAGGGCAAACCGCCCCAACCCCCTCACCAGGATCACTACCCGCCACCAGGCATGCACCCAGCCAATCTCAGTCTCCTTAGATTCGTGAAATCCCTGGCATTAAAAAGCTTCAACGTTGATATGACCTATAGGTCCTACAGCAAAAAGATCTCAATCAAACTCATCAAACAGACACACAAACACACACACACAAATTAGTCTGGATAAATACTAATCGGTTTAGTCCTACAGCAAAAAGACCTCAGTTAATCTTGTATTTCATGGACAATTAGGAAGACACAGCAGATACTCATGTGTGTTTTAATAATTAATAAAAGCATCACCAGCTCTCTATGTTTCTAATTATTGTTTCCAATTAATCGTCCTCAACTGCATCCTCAACCTCCCAAAAATATTCTTGAATTAAATTCTTCTTCATTATAGAAGATTGCTATTGTTTTTGTTATTTTCATTGTGTCGTTTACACTATTGTATTAGACTCACGATTGAAGTGTCATTTTTCCCATACTGCAAAAGATATACTACCATTCGAATTATTCTTGTGTATCTCTTGAACATGGAACTACTCAGTATTTTACTCGATATATTTGGAAACTTAATCTTCAGGATAGCCCCTAAAACATTCTACATAAACTACCTCAGACATATCTGCCAAGTACTTTCAACTTTCTTAGATTTGTTAAAGGACATTCTCATTCCCTACTATTATTTTTACTCGATCTTTATCACTGGTGGTATGAAAACTCTCATAAAATTTAAGATATTATGCCATTCTATGAGAAATTAAGACAAGTGTCATTCTCAATAATGAAAACAGTTGACATAATTTGGAAGTAAATATTTCAAAACATAGCAAGAAGTAATATATCTGTTTTACCAAAATATGTTTATTGTTTTGAAATCAATATAAAATTTTGGAGGAAAAAATTTAATTTTTGAAGTAAATATTCAAAAACCTGACCAAACTAATATTTTTGGTTTTTCAATATGCTTATTATTTCAGAAATATTTAATATTTGTGTCCTCAAGAAGTCTGACAGGGATTTACCAGAAGACAGTTTTTTAAAGAAATCAGAATGAGTTCCCTTACAAAATCCCTGTAACAAATGGAAGACCCTTTGTGCCACTGTTCTTTCAGAGTCTGATGCCTCTTTTAAGTTAGCTTTTTGTTCACCCATTCACTTGCCCGGTGCACCCAGATTTTTGATCACTTTCTTCGAGAGTGTTGGGAAGGGCCTGTGTGCTGCATCAGCTAAGATTCCTGATTAACATTAGGACTGATTAAAAGAAAAAAGTGCCAGAGGAAGCAAACAAAGGAAAACAGAACAAAAACTATAATCTTCCTGTGCCATCTTTTAACCTTTTTTTATTTCAGCAGAGACAACCATTTAACCCAAATTTGAACATTTACAATAGGCGAAGGGAGCTTAGAAACTTTATTATTTTGACATAAAACATCATAACCTTAATACAAAGTGCTTAGATCAAATTGCTTTTTTGATGTCTAAAGAGAGACTGTTGTCAACATCTCTTCTCCAGAGAAAAAGCGATTTCCTGTGTCAGATTATCACTCTTATTTACATCTACATCTGGAATATAACCATGTGTGGGAGCTTAATAAGTGGATGAAATCTGTTTCTGAAATACTATCTACATTAGCGGATATTTTAAGAAAGGTCTTATCCTGCTATTATTTTTACATGTTTTTCTGTGATGAGAAAATAATAACCATGGGCCCTTAATCCCTAAGGACAAGGTTTTAGCATCCAACTTACCTGATAAGGTTTTCCTTGTCTCCAAGTTCCTTGCAAAGTTGCATATTCAGTTCTCCAATTTTCAGCGTTGGATTCTTTTGCAACACAGACTGTCCTTGTCTTCTCTCTCAGAGGTCTTTCCAAACACACAAGGGATAATAAAATGAAACAAAACCAATCAAAATCTGCATACGATGTAATCAATTTTAGGCAAAATATTTCTCAAACTTAACACTCTATAAAGTGCTAAAGTTATTCCAACCACATGTTTTCTTCCTCAGGAGAGAAGTAGTGAATTCATCCGCTGGCTCTCTGAAGAACAAATAGACATATACCTAGTCTTTAATTAATGATAAAATTAAATTTCCTCTGTTCAACACTATCGCTTAAGTTAAGTCTTGAAAATTGAGCTCTTTGTAATTAATACAGTATAGGACCACAATGTTTTAATTTATGCAAAAAGAATTGAAAAGTAACCAATTGAATATACTTTATAGTACTTTACCTGTAAATGAACATATAATTGATGAAAGACATGAACCCTTGAAAATTATTCTAAAAGATTATCTCAATATTTCTTCATTGTCCCTAATTATAATTTACTCAGAGCATTTCAGGTTTCATAACTTATCACTAATGAATTCTACCTCTCTGAAATGCTCAACCTGGGAGCAACTACACACAACATTTTCCCTCATGCATGTATTGGTATCCATGTTTATGGAAACAAATAATTTCTAGGCAACTGAGAAGCACTAAAGCAAATCTTCTCACATAGCCGAAGTCCTAGAGAGTGTAAAACCAACTAAAATGTCTTATAAAAGACCTTTTAAAATGAATTCATTTAAAATTCAAATTCTTCATTTCAGAATACATTTACCATATAAAATATCATATAGAAATGTGTCATAGAAATCAAAGTACATGAGCCAAAACACAGAGCAGCCAATGTAATAGAAAGTTCCACCAATCACAGCACATTCTCTGCAAAGATTTTGTAGTACCCATATGCAGACCGCTGTTCCTTAGAGAATGGAATAAAAAGAAGGCCCTGCTTTCAAAAATTACTCAGACAGCTGAAATTTTGGAGCATTTTTAAGCTATACTAGATACCAAATAATTCTAAACAGAATTACATTATACTCTAGACATATTAATTTTTTCTTACGTGACTGACACTTCATTCCTTTGTGATACCAAGCACACTGTTATTTCATACCATGGCTAACTCATGTCTTGTAATCTGTTCTTAGGTAACCAGGAGTCAACTAAATTAATCATTCAAAAATGGTAAATCTGTTTCCCTTGATGATAGCAGTGTGTTTTAATTTTATTTTGGAAGAAATTAGGAAGGAAAATTTAAATGACAAAAAGGAAAGACTTTTAATTACAGACTCAACACCTACAATTCTTACATCAAAAGAACAGTTCTGAGACTTCCTCCTCCAAATGTCAATCAGGACCCCTATTCAGTGGCATCCAATGAGTTCCTACAAGAAATACAGAAATCCAGGCTCACTCCAACACACGAATTACAATCGATCATTAAACAAGAATCCTAAGTAGAGGAAAGACACATAAGTTTAAGGACACAACCAGAGCCCCTCAAGAGTCCTGAAGATGGAACAACTAGGGACCCTCCAGCCCTAGATGTGCCACAGTACCAAGGGCTTCTGGAGGAAATTGATTGTATCTGTGTTGCACCCGTCTTGTTTTTCCAGGAGTTACCCGCCTCCAGATGAGCAGGTGATTATGACACCTGCAGGTGGGAGCCAGACCCCACTACACTGAGGCTTTGGAAAGCACCAGGAAAACAAAGAATGAGGGGAGCCGCAGCCCCCAAACTGAGCCAAAGGCTGACTGGCAGCAGAAGGGAGGCAGACTACAGAGAAACCGCGCTGGAGTGCACTGGCCACACTCGTGTCAGTATGTCCCCTTCAACACGCGTGCACACCCTTGTCGACACACACGGAAATATATATGAATACACACACTCACATACATACCGAAAGACACACGGAGACATCCAAGAGTCTCACGGAGACACACTCTGCCAAGCAGCTCCTAGGCTACGGGGTTCTGTTCTCTGCCGGAAAGCCCCTCAGGGACAGAGCAGCCCCACCACAGACAGGCAGGCAGTACCTGGAAATCCCAGCCGCGAAGGCTTTCAGTAAGAGGCGTCTTCGCGCTGTGTGGGCTAGACTGAAGCATCGTGGGGAAACTTGCAGATCGCCGTGGACGTCTCTGAAGCCCCGCCAGATCGTTTCTCATCCTGGTTCGGCCTGCCAGATTTCTAAAATCGCAGGACTCAGCGATGATCGCGGGGAGAAAGGGTCCGTTTCCCAACCCTGAGGCACTGCCACGGAGAGCCCCTGCGTGGCTAAGCCGCTGCGATTGTTCCCCAGGCAACCGTGACTGTCACTGTGACTGGATCGTCTGCTCAGTGCTTGGGCTTGTGACATGCGGCTTGCGAATGCGCTTTCATGTGCCCAGCTGGGGATCCGCAATATCGGTGCTGTCCAGCTGCTGCCACCCAGGTTCGAGGTGGATTCGGTTGCAGGTGCAGCCCCAGAAAAAGGCTGCCTACCACAAGCAGCATAGGACCCTGATAGTCCTGACTTCAGTAACTCCTTGGGCCCACTCTTCTGTTCCGGTCTTGTGGAGAATGAGGGCGCTTCCGACCTGGAAGCGGGCACGCTGTGGGTCATCAGTACGTTACCCAGCCCCATGAGCTGAATGCAACATTTCGACCTGGGCAACCCACCAAGAGGCCCTGCCTTGATCTGCAAGCCCAGGGATTTCTGCTTCACAGCACTACTGCCTGGACATGAAGGGAGCAACCACAAAGAGGCAAGCCCAGTGTGCCCCAGAGGTGGTGACACGAGGAACTGGCTTCTCATGGCGGCTGATCAGGTGTAGAGGACCTCTCCAAGGTCCTGTGTGGTGAATCCAAAATCAAGATAGATGTCCAGACATGCGCTGGGAATCCCTAAGAAAGCCCAGCAGAAGAAGATCACATTTGCAATCTGAAGAAGGCCTGTGCCAGAGTCTAAGCCTCCTTCAGAAATTCCTGCCAGAGGAGTTGGGAGGAGCCCACAAAAGGTCAAATCGCCCCAAGCACCTCACCATGATCACTACCCACCACCTGGCATGCACCCAGCCAACCACAGTCTCCTTAGCTTCATGAAATCCCTGGCATTAAACAGGTTCAATGTTGATATGACCTGTAGGTCCTCAATCAAACTCATATCAAACACACACACACACACACACACACAAATTAGTCTATATAAATGCTAATAGGTTTAGTCCTACGGCAAAAAGACCTCAGTCAATCTGGTATTTCATGGACAATTAGGAAGACACAGCAGATACTCATGTATGTTTTAATAATTAATAAAAGCATCACCAGCTGTCTATGTTTGTAATTACTCTTTCCAATTAATCATCCTCAACCTCCCCAAAATATTCTTGAATTAAATTCTTCTTCATTATAGAAGATTGCTATTGTTTTTTCTTATTTTTGTGGTGTCATTTACACCATAGTATTAGACTCACGATTGGGTGTCATTATTCCCATACTGTAAAAGATATATTGCCATCCGAATTATTCGTGTGTATCTCTTGAACATGGAAATACTCAGTACTTTATATTTTTGTAAACTTAACTTTCAGGATAGCCCACAAGACATTGTACATAAACTACCTCAAACATATTAGCCTAGTATTTTTCACTTTCTTAGATTTGTTGAAGGACATTCTCAATCCTTACTACAATTTTTTACTCGAACTTTCTCAATGGTGGTATGAAAACTCTCATAAAATTTAAGATATCATGCCATTTTTTGAGAAATTAAGACAAGTGACATTCTCAATAATGAAAACAGATGACATGATTTGGAAGTAAATACTTAAAAACATAGCAAGAATTAATATATTTGTTTTACCAAAATATGTTTATTCTTTTTGAAATCAAAATAAAATTTTGGAGGGAGAAATTTACTTTTTAAAGTAAATATTCAAAAACCTGACCAACTAATATTTTTGTTTTATCAATATGTTTATTATTTCAGAAATATTTAATATGTGTGTCTTGAAGATATTTGACAGGGATTTACCAGAAGACAATTTTTTTTAATTTTTTTAATTTTTAATGCATTTTAGGTTTTGGGGTACATGTGCAGAATATGCAAGATAGTTGCATAGGTACACATGTGGCAGTGTGTTTTGCTGCCTTCTGCCCCTTCACCCATATTTGGCATTTTTCCCATGCCATCCCTCCCCCGCTCCCCACCAGAAGACAATTTTTTTAAAGAAATCAGAACGAGTTATTTACAAAATCCCTGTAACAAATGCAAGACCCTTTGTGCCACTTCCCTTTCAGGATCTGATGCCTCTTTTAAATTAGCTTTTTGTTCACCCATTCACTTGCCCAGCACACCCAGAGTTTTGATCACTTTCTTCGAGACTGTTGGGAAGAGCCAGTGTGTTGCATCAACTTAGAATCCTGATTAGCGTTAGTACTGATTAAAGGAAAAAAGTACCAGGGGAAGCAAACAAAGGAAAACAGAACAAAAACTATAATCTTCCTGGGCGATCTTTTCACCTTTTTGTATTTCACCAGAGAGAAGTATTTAACCCAAATTTCAACGTTTACAATAGGCTAAGGGAGCTTAGAAACTTTATTATTTTGACATAAAACATTATACCCTTAGTACAAAGTGCTTAGATCAAATTGCTTTTTTGACCTCTAAAGAGAGACTGTTGTCAGCATCTCTTCTCCAGAAAAAAGCAATTCCCTGTGTCAGATTATCACTCTTATTTACATCTACATCCAGAGTAAAACCGTGTGTGGGAGCTTAATAATTGGATGAAATCTGTTTCTGAAATACCTTTTCTACTAATGGATATTTCACAAAAGGTCTTATCCTGCTATTATTTTTACATGCTTTTCTGTAATGAGAAAATAATAAGCATGGA
>JAPYYA010004852.1:0-11367 GCA_028533165.1 Leontopithecus rosalia | reverse complement strand
TTGCATTGATTTAGAATATGTTCTTTTAGCTCACAGAAGTTTCTCATTACCCACCTTCTAAAGTCTGATTCCATCATTTCATTACACTCATTCTCTGTCCAGCTTTGTTCCCTTGCTGGTGAGGAGTTGTGATCCCTTGTAGGAGATGAGGTGTTCTGGTTTCGGGTGTTTTCCTCCTTTTTGCGCTGGTTTCTTCCCATCTTTGTGGATTTATCCACCTGTTTTCTGTGTAGTTGCTGATTTTTAGATTGGGTCTCTGAGTGGATGTCCATGTTGTTGATGATGAAGTTATTTCTGTTTTGTAGTTTTCCTTCTAACAGTCTGACCCCTCTGCTTTAGGACTGCTGAGGTCCACTCCAGGCCCTGCTTGCCTGGGAGTCACTGCAGCAGCTGCAGAACAGTAAGGGTTGCTATCGGTTTCTTCTTCTGCTATCTTTGTCCCAGAATGATGCCTGCCAAATGTCAGTCTGATCAGTCCTTTGTGAGGTGACTCTTTGGATATATGTGGGTCAGTGGGCTGCTTGAGGAGACAGTCTGTTTTTTATAGGAGCTCAAGTGCTGAACTGTGAGCTCCATTGTTCATTTAGAGCTGCTAGGTGGGTACATTTAAGTCTGCTGCAGCAGAACTCATAAACCCCCTTTTATTTCCCAGGTGCTCTGACCCAGAGGGTTAGGGCTTTATTTATGGGTATCCGTTGAGTTGCTGCCTTTTTTTTTCAGGGCTGTCCTGCCCAGCAAGGAGGCAGCATAGTCACTGCCTGTAGAGGCTTTGCTTAGCTGCCATGGGTTCCATCCTGCTACTGGCTCCGCCCTGCTGCAGTGTGTATTTCCCTGCAGTCCAGTTTATATGGGTAGGGTTAGAACTGCCTCAGCAGTGTTGGCCTGCCTCTGTATGGCAGACTCTCTTTGCTATGGTGGGTTCCCTCAGCAACAGCAGGCTGCGTCAGCAATGGCAGACTACCTCTGTAGGGGTGGAGTGCCTCAGTAATGGTGGACGCTCCTCCCCCACAGAGCTGGGCCATCCCAGTTTTAGCTGTGCTTGCCATGAAACTCTCAACCCCGAGCGTTTCCAATTGCTATTTGTTTTTGTGGGCGTGGGACCCGCCAAGCCTGATCACCTGGCTCCCTGCCTCAGAGCCCCGTTTTTTTTTTAAGTTGAATGGTTGACTCTCTCCCAGGTGTTCCAGTCTCCTGCTGAAAGGGCACTGGGATTTGTGTGATTTCCCTTGCGGCAACCCACTGTGCCAGCTGAAACAATGTGGCTGCCCAGGAATCTCCTGGCCTGGATTTATGTTTCAGTCCCATTTAACCAGATGAATGGGCTAATCTGCCTTCCTGGATCTCCAACTGCCAGTGTAACAGGGCAAACAGACCGGTGTATTTTTCATGGAGAGCCGCTGCGCTGCAGTGCCAACCGAAACAGCTGCGCCGGCCAAAACAGCTGCGCTGGCGACCCGTGGGGCTCCTCCACCTGGGAATCTCCTGGTCTGTGGGCAATAAAGATCCATCTGGAAATGCAGCGTCCACTCACCCTCTGCGCTTTCACTGGTAGCTGCAATCCTGAGCTGCTCCTACAGCGCCATCTTTCCCCGACTCCCCCGAAATTTTTCCAAATGATTCAGGGGAAAAAACCTTTGTCATTGTTGTCTACTTGCAACCTTCTGTGAGTTTGAGATTGTTTCCAAATAAATTTAAAAATTGCTAAAGTTCTAAACAACTGTTTAAATTTCTATAATGCATGAGGATTTTAGGTGTGAACTGATGATAGTGGGTAAAGAAAGGCTTTGAGGTCTGTCATGAAAGTTGTTAGTGGTGTGGTTCATCCTGATTGTCTTTCAACAGCTTGAAAATGTGTTTATTTGTGGCTGCAAAGATCTAATTCACTTTCTAAATCTTAAATAACTTGTCATTTAAATATTAAAATCACCTCTATATGGTTATTATTCTAAAATCCAGATAGCAAAGAAAATTCAAAATAGACAAGTGGAAAGGATAATAAAGTCCCTTGGCCCTGAGAAAATCTGTTCTGAAACTTTTGAAACAAACTGTCTGAGAACATGTGTGGGATAAGCTCAGTTGATCAGTATGAGTCACTTCATCTTCACTCTTAACCTTACCAATAAATGTTGGTGTCTTCTCAGTCAGATAAAGGACATGAGTACAGATTCTTCCAACACACACACACACACACACACACACACACACACACACACACACACAGTTATATAATTTCTGTTCTTAAGTGCCTGGTTGGGATATGCTAATTTCGGGAGCACACTACTGCCTGCCATTTTCTGGTGGAACACTTTTAAGGAGATTTCTACAACTCCGTCGTTGCTTGTGGTACTTTCTGAGCAGTCCAGCAGGTGGTAGTCTAGGAGAGGAACAGTTCTCATCCTTCCCCATCCATCCCTGGGCCTACCAGCAGCCCCAATTGCAAAACAGAAAGAATGTGGACTCAGCAATGTGCTTTCTCTCCTCTGGCATAAGAATGGGATTTCCAAGGTTGTTCTCTCAAAATGGGCACTTAGAACACCACAGAAAGAAGCCAAAAATAACTTTGTATATACATGTGACTGTGCAGTATTCTGAAGCTCAAAAATTCTTTTTTTTTTTAATTTCTAGAAATTCCACTGATTTTATATCTCTTTGCTCTGATTTCTGTGACATGGCTTTGGGGAGGACTACACATGGCCTACAGACACTTCTGGATGTTGATTCTCTTTGTCATTTTCAACAGTCTGCAGGTAAGCCTTACAGTTTGGTTAGTGACAACATACATTTATCTTACTGAATACAAGGTGTAGAGTTTCAATATTAAAGATTCAAGCATCCACACACAGGTGAAGTTGTGTACACGATAACATCATACAGAGTTGTAAAATAAAGTAATAGAAGCCTAAATCTTTAACATTTGAAATATGACTGGGATTCTAACTTGCCCAACATACAATTAGGGAAGACAAAATATTTACTGTCCTTCATTTTGACATCCAAGTAATTACACAAACATATTTCTTTTTCCGTAGGATTGATGTTTATCAGCTATTAATTTTGCAGATGGCAGCCATGTAAGATCAATGCACATATTTGGATTGTGGCTGGGTCTAGAAATTAGATCAACTGAGGAGTGAAATAGTGATGTTCAAGCAGTCCCCTCTTAAGTGTGATCCTTAGTGAAATGAGAGTGTTTGTTTCACTAAAACATGACTGACATCCCCTAAGTCCCCAGTGCTCAGCTTAAATTAGTTTTGTAAGCATGCTTGGATAACTAGAAATTATATAACTGCAGCAAAAATGAAAGCTGACATTTTTAGTACTTTTGTGAAATGGAAAAATGTTTCACCCTGATATTAACATATGGAGCTAATGAACACGTTTTTCTTATTTTCCAAAGTGAAAAGGCTGCCCTAGACTAAAATAATTTCTTAAATTTACTAAAATAATTTCTAAATAGTCCTTCTTTTTGGCTACCATCTTGAAAGGATCCTGTGTGGCAAACACACACACATATGCATATTTTCAGAATTGTAGCGTACAATTGAAATGTGACTCCGAGAATTTTCTAGGTTTGCACCTGAGCAGTCAAATTCTTTAGTTAGATCATAGCTTACATGATGGTACCTAATAAAGGCATATTATCAACTTATGAAGGGAAAAATACAAAATAACTAAAAGTTTGGAACCAAGTTGGTACAAGTTTCTATATAGACATCTGTCTACAGTTATAGTTAAAGATAAGCACTTAACTATTGCCAGGTGGAACAGAGACAGCCCCGCCTCTCTGGGATCTAATGATTCAAAAAGTAAACAACTGGCTCTAAGAATTAAGTATGGCAGGTGCCATGTAAACAGAGCATTTTGAGAATCAGTAGGGGCCTGTTGACCATCAGGGCAGAGCCATCAAGGCAGAGGCTCGTTTTTGGTCACCTTTGGATCCCTAGGGCCTGGTGGAACTAAGAGCAAGGTCCAAACCAGCATCCTCCCTGTGTGTTTTGCTTAGCAGACACACAGTGTTATACAAAGGATTGTTTTAGATTTTTAAATATTTGCTGCAAACTTTTAAAATTGAGAATTTTCACATTAAAAACCTGAATCGCTGGCTTTTTTTTTTTTGAAGGCAGTATTTGCATGGCAGCAATTTCCAAGCTCTGAGCAGACCTGGTATACTTAATTCATTCATTTCACCTGCCCCTGAGATTATGACACATTTAATGCTTATTAAATAATAAATGAGTATATGGTTAGAGATGGGAATTTCAGGCAGAGAAAACTGTTAGCCAAGGCTGCAAGAAGGGATAATCTCACCTAGATTAAGCAAAGGGTTGAGAAGGGAAAAGAAAGGTCTTGCAATTAGAAAAGAAGTGGTGGGGGAGGAGACAGAAAGGGTAGATTGGTTTAAATGCCGCCTTTCCATGCTCAGGATTCTGAACTTCAGTCTTTAAGCAAGGGGAAGCCATCAAAGTTGTGTTTTTTCTTTGTTTTGTTCTAATACTTTTAAATTTTGTCAATTAATTGTTTTTTCATTTTGAATTGGAGGACATGCTTGTACTAGAAGCATAACTGGAAATGTTTAGGAGAGGATATTGGGAAAAAAAGAGCAGCTCTGAGTAGGTAGGCTATTGTCATATTTCAGACTATAGATGTTCTGGCAGCGTGCCTGGGAATAAAACCAAGTTGGTACAAGTTTAGAACCAAGTTGGGACAAGTAGCTGACAGGTTTGAAAGGTGTTATAGAGATAAACACTTTTCATTTTATTGTTTAATTGACATGGAATAATTGTATATTTATGGGTACATAGTGATGTATTGATACATATAACATGGAGTGATCAGATCAAAAGAATTAGCTTATCTATCATCTCAAACATTTATCATTACTTTGTGTTGGGAATATTCAATACCCTCCTTCTAGTGCTTTGAAACTATCAAGTATTGTTAACTATAGTCATCCTGTAGTGCTATAGAACAGAAGAACTTATTTCTTCTATCTAGCTGTAATTTCATATCTTTTGACAAATCTTTCCATATCTCCTTTCCCCCTACCCTTCCCAGCCTCTAGAACACTCTGTTCTACTTTTTACTTCTATGAGATCAACATTTTTAGCTTCCACACATGAGTGAGGACATGCAATGTCTAACTTTCTCTTCTTGGCTTATTTCTCTTACCATAATGTCCTCTAGTTCCATCTATGTTGCCATAAATGATACTGGGTTGGTGCAAAAGTGATTGTGATTTTTGTCATTAAAAGTAATGGCAAAAACCACAGTTACATTTGCACCAACCTTTTCATCTATATATGTATGTGGGGTTTATTCTATATGTGTATATATATATATATATATATATATATATACATATTTATATGTTTGTATATATATATATATACATATTTATATGTTTGTATATATATATATACATATTTATAGGTTTGTATATATATATAAAATACACACACATATATATATATATACATATTTATATGTTTGTATATATATATATAAAATACACACACATATATTATATATATATATATATTTTTTTTTTTTGAGACAGAATCTCACTCTTGTCACCCAGGCTGGAATGCAGTGGCACAATCTCAGCTCACTGCAACCTCCACCTCAGGCTCGAGTGATCCTTCCACCTCAGCCTCCTGAGTAGCTGAGACTACAGACACATGCCACCATGCCTGGCTAATCTTTTGTATTTTTTTTTTTTGCATAGACAGGATTTCACTATGTTGCTTAGGCTGGTCTTGAACTCCTGAACTCAAGCAATGCACTCACCTTGGGCTCCCAAAGTGCTGGGATTATAGGCATGAGCCACTACACCTGGCCATCATTATTTTTTATGGCTGAATAGTATTCCATTGTGTGTATTTACCATATTTTCCTTATCCATCCATTGGTTGTTGGATACCTAGGTTGATTCTACATCTTGGGTATTGCAAATAGTGCTGCAACAAACATGGGTGTGCAGATATCGCTTCAATACACTGATTTTTCTTTCCTTTAGATACATGCTCGGTGGTGGGATGGCTGAATCATATGTAGTTCTGTGGGCAATTTTTTAAGGAACCTCCATACTGTTCTCCATAGTGGTTATACTAGTTTATATTTCCACCAGCAGTGTAGAAGAGTTGGTTTTCTCTGCATCATCACCAGCATTTATTTTTTGTCTTTTTGATGATAGCCACCTCACTGTGGCTTTGATTTGCACTTCCCTGATGATTAATGATGCTGAGCATTTTTTCATATATAGATTGGCTATTTATATAACTGTTCAGATCATTTGCCTATGTTTTATTCGGATTGGTTTTTGCTGTTGAAATGTTTGAGTTCCTTGTATGTTCTGCATATTATCTGTCAGATAATAGTTTACAGATACTTTCTCTCATCCTTTAGGTTGTCTTTTTTACTTTGTTAATTGTTTCCTGCTGTGCAGAGGCTTTTTAGTTTGACATAATCCTATTTTTTTATAAAATAAGCATTTTATAAAAGCTTCAGAACATTGGTCTGGGAAAAGATTTTATAAATAAGAATCTTTAGATTCTTATAAATTTATAAATAGATTCTTAATATCCTTTTATATTTATAAACCTTTTATTTATATTTAATATCCTTTTATATTTGTAAACCTTTTATAAATAAGAATCTTTTATAAAATTATAAAGTGAAGCATTTCACCTTGTTTTCTTTCAGTAATCTTATAGTTTTGGGTGTTGTATCTCGGCATTTGATCCATTTTAAGTTGGTTTTTGTGTAGGGTGAGAGTTGGGGGCCTAGATTTATTCTTTTGCATGTGTATGTCCAGATTTCCTAGCAACCTTTATTGAAGAGGCTGTCCTTTCCCCAATTAATGTTCTAGCTGCCTTCTGTCAAAAATCAGGCTGTAGATAACGTGGATTAATTTTGTGCTTCTCTCTTCTGTTCCATTGGTCCATGTGTCTTTGTTTATGCCAATACCATGCTGTTTTGGTTACTATAGCTTCATAGCATATTTCAAATTCTGATAGTACAATGCCTTCAGCTTTTTTCTTTTGCTTAGAATTGTTTTAGTTATTTGAGGTCTGTTGTGAGTCCATGCAAATTTTAGGATTCTTTTTTTCTATTTCTGTGAAGAATGTCATTGGCATTTTGATAGGGATTGCATTGACTCTGTAGATTGCTTTGGCTAGTATGGTTGTTTTAACAATATTAATTCTTCTGATCCATGAGGAATATGAGATAAATATTAATGAAATTTGGTGAACCAATTAAATATAGGAATGTAAAGTATGAGAGAGGAACATCACTTAGAAATTCCTGGCTTGAATGAATGGCTGGGCCCTGAATACCTTTAGTTCAAATGTAGATCACATAAAGAGCAAGGTCTAGGGAATAAGCAATGATGTTGGTGAGATTTAGGAGACATTGCTAAATACTGTATGCCAGTGTTTTAGTAACTTAGTACAGAGATAGGGCTAATGAAAGAAATTGTTAATGAGTGATCGGAGAGCTAGGAAGAGAACCCAGATAGGGTTTGCAGTTGTGGGTAGAAAAGAAAGCTCAAGAGGATGCAATGCCTAACTTTGGCCAGTGTCGCAGAGAAGTTAAATACCATGAGAACTGAGGAGCAATGTGGCCTATGGCAGTGGTTCCCAAACCGTTATGTGCAGCAGAAGTCCATGGGGGGCTTTTAGTTAAAACACAGATTTAGGCCCCACACCCAGAGTTTCTGATCCATTAGGTCTGGGCAGAATCTGATCATTTGCATTTCTAATAAGTTTCCAGGTGGTGCTGATTCGGCTGGTCTAGGAACTACAGTTTGAGAAAAAGAAGTGAAATAGAGTCTGCAAAGAGAGAAAGAGATAGCTTAAGAAGGAAGGTCAGTTGGTTCAAAGGAGATTTTTTGGTTTTGTTTTATTATGACAAGAACCAACAAAGGAAACACTGACAACTGGAAGAAAGATTTGTTGTCATGGCAATATCATGGATGAGGCAGGTAGAACAGAAGAGAGAGGGCTTCTCTGAGGGAGAAGTAGCAAATTTTTTTTTCCTCTCTGAGACTGGGAAAAGAAGGAATGATTGGTGAACATGAAAAACTACTACTCTGGAGCTGAAAATGTGGAATGTTGGCATTTGCAGGTAATGTCCTCTCTTTTCTCTTAAAGGCAAGAGGCCAAGTTATTTGTTGAAAAGAAATGGGTTCAAAGCATAAGATAAACATTTTTAAAAGGTATGGAGCAGTTTCTAGAAAGAAAGTAAATAAACTATGTTGAAAGATCAAGAAATGGATTGCTTAGAGAGAAATCTGTGGATTAAATGGAGATTAGACAACTTAAATCTGTAATTGAGCCAGTCAGCAGTAATTAAATAAATGTAAACCTTAAGATTATAATGGTAGCCTGGGTAACCTATGAAACCACACACACAGGAAAAGTTTATTGAGGTTCTTATGGAAGTGTAAATAAAGGAGGACTGTTGGACATAATGGTATAGGCCACTGGTACATATAAGAAAAGATTTTGGTCTCTTTCTTTGAAGAACTTATTAGAAGCTAAGAATAAGTAAAAACTAAAAATATTTCAAACTCATGTTTAATGAGCTTAATGCAATTCAGGCATTACTAAAGCAGCAATGCACCTGGCACACTGGCACATTCCTGGTACCAGTACTCACTGAATCAGTCCTAAAAGTAATGCCTACTAAGAAACACTTGGAAAATATCCTTTCTCTAGAGTTTATTTTGGTTCATTTAACTTATAAATCAGGTATTCAATTTAGCCATTTCCATGGAATATAGCTATATAGTATTAATAGTAAGATATTTTTAAGTATGATCCATAAACACTTACATATTTTTTACCCCGCAAATGGCTTTTGTATTTCTCTACTGACTTTTGTCAACACCTGTGACCTTAAAAGCATATTATGTAGCTTATGCTTGCTTACTACATTTTGCTCAGAGATTACTGACTTCCTTTTTATTCCAGATTATTATGATGTCATAGGTGCTCTAAAACTGATGATTGAAAAAGGTATTTCTATAGTATTCTGATCTTTTTTAAGTTTAAAAAAAATATTTATCAACACACATTCTAGAATCTGAGATCTCAGGATCTCTAGCCACCTCCGTCCCCTCTTTTTTTTCCTTTGAGACAGAGTCTTGCTGTGTCTCCCAAGCTGGAGGGCAGTGACGTGATCATAGCTCACTGCAGCCTTGAACTCCTGGCTCAAGCAATCCTCCTGCTTCATCCTCCCAAGTAGCTGAACTACAGGCACACACTACCATGCCTGGCTATTTTTTAATTTTTATTTTTTTTTGTAGAGACAAAGTCTCACTATGTTGCCCAGGCTGCTCTTGAACTCCTGGCCTCAAGTGATCCTCCCACCTCAGCCTCCCAAACTGCTGGGATTATAGGCATGAGCCACTATGTCTAGCCTGAATTTTTTATATTCAGTGTCTGATGTCCTTTAAATAAGAAAATCTTGATCACTTAAAATACTATCTAAAATATTTACCTGAAATTTATCACTTCCTAAAATTTCGACGTTGAACTACCAAACTTATAATAAATTTGCACATTTAGAAAAGTGCATATGAAGTATTTTGCAAAGCATAATGGATACAAATGTAAAAGTAAGATCTAAAAAATCATTATTCTAAACATTTACTATTAATTTTTATTGTTTAATAATCTTCCTTGAACATGAGGAGTTCATCTTCCCCAAGAACTGAACTTTTAGTCAAATTATTATTAGTCTATCCTTATTATTTACATTTTCTTGATAGTTTACAAAATGAAACTGTTGGATATCAAAGGTGAGCAGAACATAGAGAATGACGGTGAAAATGCCCTTTCAGGTTTATTCATTCAGAATTTGTTCCTAATTCCAGTAGCTACTATATAACATGTCAGCAGGACCATAGTAGTTGTGTTTTTGCCACTTCCCCATAATGTGCTTGATGTGAGCTTAACAAATCCTGATTTTCATTGCCCTTTATTTTTGTTAAAAGAGGGACTCTGGCTTCATGAGAGAAGAAAAGTACTTTTATAGTTACATGCCTAGTGAGCCCAGATTCCAAAGGCCTTGGGGTTCTATGTTTCCTTACACTACATGGGCTTTCCAAGTGCATTGATCATGGTGGCCGCCACAGTGCAAGACTCACCTGCCAGCTTTCCAGCCTCCGCAGGAAAGAGCTTATTCCTTGATAAGAAAATCCTATGGAGGACCAAATGGTACTATCCTGGGTCACTCTCATGCATGAACCAATCACAGGGTGACTGGTACTCTGGCCAGGCCTGGGTCATGAACAGACCAGAAGAAAGGATTCTCTTACCAAAAAAAGAGGACAATAGCACTATACAGGCCAAAGTAACAGATGTCCACTGTACTGACTTTCTAAATCTGCTTGTTCATTGATGTAAGTTTGGACAAGGCCAATGACAGCTACTGTCACAAAACAAGGAAACTTTATCAGTGTGATATCAGTTTATTATGATAGTACTTATTATATGAAAGATCATGTAACTATCATAACCAAATGTCTCTATACTGTTCACAAGAAATTCATAAGAAACTATGTTTAATATTTTTTATTTTCCTGTTCCATTAATTCAATAACCTCTATTTTAAAAAACTGAGTTGAGTTTGTCATTTTAAGGGGATTCTTGCTAATTCTTTTTTTTTTTTACCTGGAACATATTCTTTTTTTTTATTATTGCATTTTAGGTTTTGGGGTACATGTGCAGAACATGCAAGATAGTTGCATAGGTACACACATGGCAGTGTGTTTTGCTGCCTTCCTCCCCTTCACCCACATTTGGCATTTCTCCCCATGCTATCCCTCCCCAGCTCCCCGCCCCGGCTGTCCCTCCCCTATTCCCCCCAATACATCCCAGTGTGTAGTGCTCCCTTTCCTGTGTCCATGTATTCTCATTTTTTATCACCCGCCTATGAATGAGAACATGCGGTATTTCATTTTCTGTTCTTGTGTCAGTTTGCTGAGAATGATGTTCTCCAGATTCATCCATGTCCCTACAAAGGACACAAACTCATCATTTTTGATTGCTGCATAATATTCCATGGTATATATGTGCCACATATTCCCAGTCCAGTCTATGGATGGGCATTTGGGTTGGTTCCAGGTCTTTGCTATTGTAAACAGTGCTGCAATGAACATTTGTGTGCATGTGTCCTTATAGTAGAACGATTTATAGTCCTTTGGATATATACCCAGTAATGGGATTGCTGGGTCAAATGGAATTTCTGCTAATTCTTATAGGTCACAAATTTCTTTTTTCTTTTTTTTTTTTTTTTTAATTTTTATTGCATTTTAGGATTTGGGGTACATGTGCAGAACATGCAAGATAGTTGCATAGG
>JAPYYA010004851.1:0-11367 GCA_028533165.1 Leontopithecus rosalia | reverse complement strand
TGTTATGATTTCCATTCTTTGCATTTTCTGAGGAGTGATTTACTTCCAATTATGTGGTCAATTTTAGAGTAGGTGTGATGTGGTGCTGAGAAGAATGTATATTCTGTGGATTTGGGATGGAGAGTTCTGTAAATGTCTATTAGGTTTGCTTGTTCCAAGTGTGAGTTCAAGTCTTGGATATCCTTGTTAATTTTTGCATAATGTGGCAGTCCGTTACCGTTAGCCAAGACCCAAGTATCCATTAGGCACAGGAGGCACTGAGTTCTAACTTGATTGCACTATGGTCTGAGAGAGTGTTTGTTATGATTTCCATTCTTTGCATTTTCTGAGGAGTGATTTACTTCCAATTATGTGGTCAATTTTAGAGTAGGTGTGATGTGGTGCTTGAGAACCAGAATACTTCTGGAGGTCTATGAAAATGTTGTAATTTCTTTTAAAATCCGAAGAATATAATCCAGGGTGTGTTATATCTGTAGTTACTTCCAGCATCTGACAGCATGGTAGCAGAGACACTTTCATGGACCCTAGGCACTTCATGGGCCCCTTTCTCCATTAAAAAAAATTAAAATTAAATTTTACAACTGTTTTGGTATAAAGACAGATATAAAGACTATATATAATGACAGCATTTGAGAAGTCCAGAGATTCTAGTCTATCAGCTTGATGTTAAAATCACTGACTAATTTCACCCAGTATTAAGAGTAAAAATGAGACTACAAATATGTAAAAGGGGACTAGATTGTGAGTACTAAGAACCATAAATTTAAAATAATCACAGAATAAAATTATAAAACATAATCTGATTAGTTACTAATTTACCATGGTCTTAGTAAATATACAAACTTTTCTAAACAACGTCTGCATTAGAAGGAAGTGAGATTATTTCCTGCAGGCTCCTCCGCCTCCCCCATGATTACATAAGGAAAAGCATTTGGATGGACTGAGCAGGCATAAAGCTTTGGAATCGTTGAGGTGTTTTCAAAGCCCACATTTACCTTGTCTGGCCTCAAGCAACGAACAATAAGCATCCTCTGAAACTCATTTACTTTATCTTCCCATTCTTCAGGGAAAACCTCATGGTGCGGTTCCTAAAATTACAGTGTAAATAATTCAATGTTATTTTGGAGACCATAAAGAGAACAGTATTTTCACTTATAAACCAACTTTTAGAAAAAAATATATAAATGAAATCAAGAATGCTTGCGTAAAAGTGTAAAGTTGGGAGGTGGTTATAAAATAAATAATGAGAAGAAAAGTTAATATACTTCAAAGGAATCAAAACAAGGACATGAACTAAGCAGGTTAATGTCAACATGAACCCTAATAAAAAGACAAAATGATCCCTATTATGAAAACAATAAATGTACATACGCTATTATTTTCCCCTTATTTCTCCAAAGGCTTTTTTTTTTTATTGAGATGGAGTCTTGCTGTATCACCCAGGCTGGAGAACAGTGGCATGATCTTGGCTCACTGCAACCTCTGCCTCCTGGGTTCAAGCGATTCTCCTGCCTCAGCCTCTCAAGTAACTGAGACTACAGTGGTGTACCACCATGCCCAGCTATTTTTTTTTGTATTTTTAGTAGAGATAGGGTTTCACTATGTTGGCCAGGCTGGTCTTGAACTCCTGGCCTCAAGTGATCCACCCACCTTGGCCTCCCAAATTGCTGGGATTACAGACAATAGCCACTGCTCCCAGCTGCAACAAAGACATTTTGAAAAACCTACCTACTTCTCTCATCATCTATTTATCAAAATAAATAAATACGTCAAAACAAGTAAAAAGGGCATTGTACTGAAATTTATTATTTCTTGTTTTGAAAAATCTTAAAAAAAATTTTTTTTAAATAAAGGGAGACTTGAGAATGTGTGTAATGAAGAAGCCAATCAAGAGCTATTACAAAATCACAAGAAGAGAGGCATCAGGATACCAGCAGAAGGGGGAAACCTTGGGAGGAAGAAAAGGAAACGTGTAACTGTGAAACTTTAGGAAAAGTTATGTAGTATCTCAAATTAGAAATCTTCAGGCTTCAGTATAGTAATACAATTTTAATTTCAAATTAGTTGAGGTACTCACAACACATATTTGTCTCTAGAAAGCATTTTTATTACTAACAAGAAAAAATCCAAAAGAGAGATCACTTCCAAATATTTGAATTCATGTGAAGACATAATCTCATTATCACATATAAAACAACAAGTAGTACAAAATAAAACATAGGTTAACCAAACAAAATATGCTCTCCGTATATCTAGCTTTCTTTCCTCCAGCCTCTTCCAAGCAGAGCTCTTGCATGTTAAACTCATGGAAAGCAGGAAGTCAAGAGAATAGAAACAAAAGAATAGAAAAAGTTAACTAGGAATTGGAAAAATAGCAGCCCTTGCACTAAAGAAAAATTGAGAGAAAGCAACAATTACTATATATCCCAGATGAGAAACTATGAACATTATGTCGGTGTCAATTATAATACTCCCTAGTTAGCAAAACAAGGTCTCATGAAAATTATTTTAGAACTACTGTACATGCTTTTTCCTTTTCTCAAATGACAAAAAAAAAACCAAACCCCAAAACTGTTTTATCTTGCATCCTGAATTCAGAAAATCTGAACAACAGCTGTTTCATAAACTTTAATTCATCTGCTGTTAGGATTGCCAAAATCTGCACTGATAATGAATAAAAACCTGGCATGGAAATTCAACAAGAATATTTTCAAGAACCACACAGCATTCTTGCATCTTAATACTTTTCAAGGAGTTTGAATGGAAGTTCAAATAGAACCATTGACTTAAAAGGTGCGATAACATAAATCAAAGCTTGTATTCTAACATGTGACCAGTTTTTCAAAGCTTATTTAAACCTTGTTTTATGAAAAGATAAGTTATTTAACCTCCTTTTCTCCATTTAAAAACACAGGAATAAGCAAGAGGGTTAAAACATACCAAACTATCATATACTTTTTTCCATCCATCCTTTAAGCGCATAAACTCTCTACGAATGGTTTTAAAGGCAGGCAAATCATCTAATCGACATATTTCATCCCAGGATTTTTGAGGAAGCCACGTACAAGGGTTGGCATGAGGATTATCCAGTCCAATGCCACCAGTTAGCAGAAATCTCCACTCAGCTTTATTAATCTTTAGAAAACAAGGCAGCAATGAAGAGTCAGAAACGAGTTCATCATAGACTAGTAAGCTTACAATCACTATTAAAGAGTGTTGACTTGCAAGTTTCAGATGTGGTCTCTATGAAATTCTATAGCTAGTGATATAGCTCAGTATTTATTCATAAGAAACCAATATACTCACTATAACCAGTTTTCAAAATGGTTCCATTTTAGATAGCTACTTTTTTACAATTTTCCTCTAGAATTATCTAAATGTGAAAATCTGAATATATTCTATTCGAATACACGTATTCCAAAATGACTGCCTAGAGACCTACTGCCTCTAGAAATTGTAGAAAGACAGAAACCCATCAACGTGCCATGTTTTCAATTATTCTCCATAAAGAATAAGTTACTGCTATACAATTTTTGTAAGAAATGCAAGAGAAAAGTCTTTATTTCTTCAGAATTCAACCAATACATCACCATATGAAATCCATAAATCTAAACATGTAAGTATATACAACAGTGACTTTACACAGATTTCAGTAACTTGCACAAGTCTTTAAAAACATTTACACTACTTGGTGTAAATGTATCAATATTAAGTAAATTTATATGCATAGCTGTATGAAAATCTAATGCGATTGCTTTATTTTAAAATAAAACATACAAAAGTTCATATATTTATATGTGTGGCTGTTTGAAATTTATACACAAAGCTATATGAAAATCTAATACAATCAATTCATTGTATGTCTCACTTATTGTATGTTTTATTTAAGTCTCACTTCTCTGAAATTTATTCTCCTGAGAACATCTCACCTTAACTATAATAATAAATAGCATTATTGTTTAACTACTTACAATCTTTTTATATATAGTCCCATACAAATCAGTAAATTAACGAATCAGTGTTATTAAGGGTTTCTTCTTAAAAATGGAAACAGTACTGACCGCCTGCTCATGCAGCAGTAGATTTACAGTTAGACAAAAGGAAAAGAGCAGCTTATCCTTTTCAAACAGTGACCGGCAGACATTAACATACAGTGAATAGGTAAAGTGATCCTTGAGAATCTGAAGCCTAAGGGTCAACAGAAAATAAAGGAAATAAATAAAAATATACTTTAAAGATAATGCTCTTAAGAAAAGCCATTGTACACCATTTGCACATATGTTCTTCCAATAAACTTTACAGTCAAGTACCCCCAAAACAGTTAAGAATCCTCATTAACTGGATGCAACAATTTGAAAGCTACACAATGTAGAAACACTTCAGTCCACTTGCGCTTTACTGTCGACTGAATTTTTTTTTTTAAACTTAGTCTTCCTTTTGGAAAAAAGTCAGTGGATGGTACATTAATCTGTTAGATTAAAAAGTTTACAGACTGTTTTAATCTACAAAGCATTTCTGGGGTTAAAATTTCACTTTGTAACAAATAATTTCTAATGTTTTATATTATATATTAAAATAAATAGTCTAAAATTAGCTTCTTTATTAAGTTTGGTATTGTGCTACTTATAAATTCATGAAAGCTGAAGAAATCACAAAACTTGACAAACATTTTTATTTGCTAGAGACAAAACATGAAAATATGAATAATCACAATATTTCCTTTTTATTATTTATTTCTGAGACAGGGTCGCACTCTGTTACCCACACTGGAGTGCAGTGACACAATCTTGGCTTACTGCAACCTCCGCTTCCTGGGCTCAAGCCATCCTTCTGCCGCAGCCTCCCCAGTAGCTGGAACTATAGGTGTACACCACCACACCTAGCTAATTTTTGCATTTTTTGTAGAGACAGAGTTTCACGATGTTGCCCAGGCTGGTCTCAAACTCCTGACCTCAAGTGATCTGCCCATCTTAGCCTCCCAAAGTCCTGGGATTACAGGCATGAGCCACCACGCCCAGCCACAATATTTCCAACAATTTCCTATTACAGTAAGCGGTAACTTGTGATCTGTATTCATAATAATTCTTAATATCAACATAACACTTTAAGTATTTTCTGTTAATTATCACATAAGGAAATAAATTATCATTGAATCAAATTTAAAAAAATATTTTTATCACATGGGTTATAATATAATTTTTATCACATGGTTTATAATAGAAATGAAGAGTTGGCTGTAAACATTTTTAGAGAGGTAATGATTGACATGGATTCCCCAAACATTCCTAGCAGATCGTATCTGAGGGAAAAATCAGCATAGTTTGATTATGATTAAGCAAAATTACACTGGTGTTTCTTAATGTGTCTAGGAAGAAACAGTCTACCTGTATGATTAGATCTTGGCAATGTCCTGACTGACACTGTAGGCTGTCAATCATCCTAGCTCTTTTTTTTCCATTTTTCCTTACCTGCCTATTTTTTTTTAACTATTTTATCCCCTGCAGCATTCCCATAAAGAGAATTACAACAAATTGATGTATCTTATTTTTAATTGGGAACTCCATAAAAGGTTTTTGTAGAGAAAGTCTTGGCAGTGGTTGCTAAAATACAGTTGAATTCTTAGATTTAAAATAAACACACTATTTCTGTCCCCATTATTATGCTACTAGGTTGTCTTATCATGTATGGCACTGAGTTTGTCTCACTTGTAGCAGTACTATACAATGAATACAGGGTGAGTCACATCGGGTCTTTCTAGAATAAAAAATATTTTCTGCACTTTAAGACAACTCTCTTCTTGCAGACAGATTAAATAAGTTCAGGTTCAGTCACTAGTAAAAATGGAGACATATGATATTTTAATAACCTTTTAAGGTGAAAGAGAAGATTAAAATTATCATTCTCAATGCTGGGTCTCTGACTGAGTTGTTTGAATAATCTTCCAGGAAAGGAATTTATATCAGGAACCTGCAAGAAGTGAACACTTTTGTCCTAATTTTGGGATTCCAGCCTAAGAAAATATCAGTGATGCAGACATTTATCTTTACGGCAGCATTACTTACAATACAAAAGCTGGAGACTACTTAGAAGTATTTGTTTGAAGACAGCATCACACTCTGTCATTCAGGCTGGATTGCAGTGGGACAATCATAACTCACTGTATCCTAGAACTCCCATGCTCAAGTGGTCCTCCTGCTTCAGCCTCCTGAGTAGCTCGGACTACAGGTGCAAGTCACCACACCTGGCTGATTTTTCTATTTTTTTTGTAGAGACAGGGTTTTACCATGTCACCCAGGCTGGTCTTGAACCCCTGGGCTCAACCAATCTATGTACCTCAGCTTCCCAAAGTGCAGGGATTATAGGTGTGAGCCACCCCACTCAGCCAGAAGTCTTATAATATGAAAATTATGGTACATTCATACAATGGTATGGATATTGTGCAACTCCTAAAAATTATGTTTTAGAAGAATGCTTAATAACATGAGAAAATTGTCTTGATGGAAGTGGAAGAAAACTGCGTAATTATCAAACTGCCTTTGCAAAATTATGACAGTAAGAGAAATCTGACATAGCTGACTCCATCTTGCCTCTAGCCTCCCAGTCTGGCTGTCTTGGTTCACTCCGTGCCCAGGAATGAACCAAGACAGCCAGCCTTTGGAAGAAATTTAGTTTTCCTTGCTGAGTCCCTATGATCACATCTCCAACCAATCAGCATGCCCTCTTCCCTAGCACTCTGCCCACCAAACTATCCTTGAGAAGTCCTAGCCTCTGGATTTTCAAGAGATTAATTTGAATAATAATTCCATCTTCTGTGTGACGTGGCGAGCTTCACATCAGTTAAACTCTTTCTTTACTACAATGCCATGGTCTCAGTGTGTTGATTTTGTATGTGCAGGAGGCAGGAAGAACCCATTGGGCAGTTACAATTACACATATATGCATATTTGTACAGCAATAGATTGATTCCAAGATATTTAACAAAACTATATCCTAGTTAGATTTTCTTTCTATATTTATGTTATTTTTTTTAGTTTGTTGGCTACATAAAGTTATTTATTCTGTTACATAAGATCTAAGGCATTAAAATCTTATAAATAACAGATAATCCAAGTTATTATGGGAATTGCGCAGCATATACCATACTAGTCATAACATAATATATGCTTGGTGTCATACTTAATAATAATTATATATAATCACTACCAGAAGACAAACAAGAGTGAAATACATTCGTATTCCTAAAAGGAAATAAGAGATAATTTTAGACCAATATTAAGATCTAAAATAGGCCAGGCATGGTGGCTCATGCCTGTAATCCTAGCACTTTGGGAGGCTAAGGCAGGCACATCACCTGAGGTCAGGAGTTCAAGATCAGCCTGGCCAACATGATGAAACCCCATCTCTACTAAAATACAAAAATTAGCCTGGCATGATGGCAGGTACCTGTAATCATTGGAGGCTAAGATGGGAGAATTGCTTGAACCTGGGAGATGGTGGTTGCGGCGAGCTGAGATAGTGCCACTTTGCACTCTAGCCTGCGCAGGTGAGTGAGACTCTATGTCAAAAAAAAAAAAAGATTTAAAAATGATCAGGTTGGCTAGTGTCAATAGTCAAATGTTTTTGGTAGAGTCACATGCTTTTGGTAGAGCATAGAATAGTCCACTCAATTCTACTATGCTTTTGGTAGAGTATGGTCCAATAACTCCCTGAAGTCTACCAGTTATTTGATGTTTTATTAATCGTTGGCAGAAAAACAAATCATTCCCATGAGAACTCATTCTCTTTTCAATTTGATTTGGGAGCTAACTTCTTAATTGGAAACTCTTGGTTTACTTTAACAACAAAAAGGTTTAAACAGAACTGGTCAGTTTCTCTCTTGGTACAATGCTTTAGAAAACTATTGTCAGTATTTATTAAAAGGGAATATATACATGCCCTGTGATAATCAGTTTAATTCCTGGATATATACCCACCAAAGACATGTAGTATCAGCACCAAAAGCCATGTACGGAATGTTCAAGGAAGCAAAATTTCATCATAGCCCCAAGTTGGAAGCTACCCAAATATGCTCAACAGTAGAATGGATCAATGATTTGTATTACAGTGTTAGGACAAGTAAAAATTAAAAATAAGAGACGGGGAATGAGATTTCCCTTCTCTCTTTTCTTAGATAATTTAGAAAAACTAAAGTTGTAAGTACTTTCTCCTGTCTTTGAAATGTATATAAACCCTTTTGAAAACTTTTGTCAGTTTTACCACCCAGTAATGTCTTTCTTAAAGACCCAGAAGCAATTTCTTTGAAATGTAAACATCAAGGGAGATGGCCCATCTGCCTTCAAGTCACTGCAGAAGGGTAGGAGCCTAACTTGAGTTAAGCTTATTTCAAGTTGCAAAACTACCTCCTGTCATATAGATACAAAGTTTGGTTTTCCTCTGGATAAAGCCAATTTGCTAACACAGATGGTCACTTGGATTGCCAGGTAAAGTTAGGATGAACTAAGTGTGATGTAATGGGTTGTACCTGCTTCGGTAATTAAGGGGGTGAGATTCTTCTCTGTCTTTGCAATCTCTTTGTAATTGCCTTCGATTTGTATCACATTCTGTTTAATGTTTATTCAACAATAAAACTGTTTCCTTTCGCTAAGGCCTTTAAGGAGAGAGTTTCTGGGTTGGAAGAAGATGTAGTTTTTAATTATACTGCCCCAACAATAGAAAACTAACAATTAAAGTAAGTAAACGCTGCACTAGACAAAACAATGTGCATTAATTTCACAAGCATGATGTTGAGTGCAAGATGTAAGACACAAAAAGAGCACACGGTGTGTGATTCTATTTATAAAAGTTCTAAAACTGGCAAAAACTATAACCTGTGGTGTTGGAAGTCAGGACAGTGGTCTCCCTGGGGTAAAGGGTTAGTGATCAGAAAGGGACACTTCTGGGCTGTTGGTAACATTCTGTGCCTTGAGTTGGGTGCTAGTTATACAAATTTACTCATGAGCAAATACTTCTGATTCCTGCATGTTTCTTCATGTGTTTTGATAAATAAAAGGTTAAAGTACATTTTCTCTATTTACCTTTTGGTCCCAGAATTATACTTTTAGTATTATTGCAACATACATATGATTTTCATTGTTTTGAAATTAAAGAAGTTTAACTAAAAAGAAAATGCCACATTTTGTTTTCTAAATTTCATCTGAATCGCTCATCTCGGTAAAAAGGATTTGCTTTTCCTTACATCTTAAGGGACAAAAGCCCAGTAATGAAGAAACAAAGTCAATACCTTGGATGAGCTCTAACTTGATATAATGAGACTATAAAAGACCCATCATTATTTTTAAAGCACAGAATTGTTTTCATTTTTCAAGCTTATATGAACAATGTCTTTAAATGGCAGACCAAAGCAGTCTTCTCTAGACTCCAGAAAATACCTTGATTTTCAGCTAATTAAGCAAGTAACATCCTGGTGGTTATTCTTTTCTTTTTTTTTTTTTTGAGACGGAGTTTTGCTCTTGTTACCCAGGCTGGAGTGCAATGGCGCAGTCTCGGCTCACCGCAACCTCCGCCTCCTGGGTTCAGGCGATTCTCCTGCCTCAGCCTCCCGAGTAGCCGGGATTACAGGCATGCGCCACCATGCCCAGCTAATTTTTTATATTTTTAGTAGAGACGGGGTTTCACCATGGTGACCAGGATGGTCCCGATCTCTTGACCTCGTGATCCACCTGTCTCGGCCTCCCAAAGTGCTGGGATTACAGGCCTGAGCCACCACGCCCTGCCCTCTGGTGGTTATTCTTTTAACTAAGGTAGAAATTACGACCAGTAGTGAAAAGCAGAGCATTATTTATTGTGTGGCTGTAATTTGATTAGTACTGTAGTAACTGCTGGAAATAGTTTTGTTTTGAGATGGGGGTCTCACTCTATTGCCCAGGCTGAAGTATGGTGGCACAATCATGGCTCCCTGCAGCCTCAACTTACTGGGGTCAAGTAATCTTCCTACACAGGCCCACAGCACCATGTCTGGCTCAATTTGTGTGTTTTTGGTAGAGACGGGGTTTTGCCATGTTGCCCAGGCTGGTCTTAAACTGCTGGGCTCAAGCAAGCTCCTCATCTTGGCCTCCCAAAGTGCTGGGATTACAGGTGTGAGCCACCATGACCAGCCTGGGGATACTTTTTTTTTTTTCTTGTCTCATAGAACTCCAAATCTAGTATGGAAACCAGACATGCATGTTTAATTAACTAAATTATAATACAAATAGCTTAGAACTTTTCTAAAAAAGATTACTTAAAATTTTGTTTTACTTATTTCTGTAATCCTTGCTAAACTTGAAAACTTCAAAACTAGAAGAAATAAAGAAATAAACTAAACATTTTCAAGTATCATAAAGATAAACTCTATCATTACGCATTTCTTCCAAATAAATAACGTACTCCCCCTCCTTTCTCAATGGCAGATATCTAATTTCTTTTTAGACTCACACTTTCATTAGTCTCATATTATAACTTGTAAAAAAATCAATCTTACTAACAAAAAATTGCTAAGTGTAAGAACAATCAACATTTTCAACCTCTACCATGATAAAGAAAGGAATTCAATCCAGGTTTCGGTGAGATTAACATTTTAGATTTCTAAAAAAGAATTCTTAGCAGTGAGTGATAAATAGTAAACTGAGTTTCTCTTGTGGGTCTGAACAGTCAAGAAACTGTGGGTCTGAACAGTCAAGAAACTGAAGTATCTAGGTTCACCTTGATCAAGAAGTTGCAATTAAAGGCAAAAGTTGCAATTAATCACTTCCTTTTTTCAAAAAGTAATTTCACATTTAACTCTATTAAAAACATGTTTTAATACCAAACTGAATCTCACTCATTTAAAAATTCAAATGAAATTTAATTCTCTTGTAGATTTAAGTCAGATCTTAATTCCATTACTTATTATAACAGTAATATAAGGTATTTTATATAAATAAGAATAACAAAAGAAACTCCATTACTACAAATAATCACAACAAGGTTTGGGATTTTTTTTTTACCCTAATACTTGACAAATTTTATAGATGTGTAAATTAAAATGTGGATTTGCAACTTCTGGAATGCCAGCTCGTACAGAATAGGAGTCATATTTTTGGAAAGTATTAACTACTCTTTCCATACTTCCATTTATAAATATATTCTGTGGGAACGATCCAAGATGGCCGATCGCTAACATCTCGGGATTGCAGCTCGCAGTTAAAGCTCATAGAACTAGAGGACGCCACACTTTCAGACAAATTCTGGTCGCTCAGGAGCAGAAGATTCCCAGTGGAGGAGACACGTGGGGCAGAAGTTTCGCCAGCACCTCGGCACACCGGTCTCGCCGGCACCTCCGCACGGCAG